>CAUYLG010048553.1:0-94156 GCA_963573385.1 Cacajao melanocephalus
TTCTAGCCTGGGCAGTAGAACAAGAATCCTGTTCTCTCTCCCTCTTTTTCTTCCTCTTTCTTTCTCTCATACATTCTTTTACTTTCTTTCTTTCACTCTCACTTTCTTTCCTCTCTTTTTCTTTCTTTCAAAAAAAAAAAATAAATAAATAAAAGAAAAGAATAAAGGGAAAAGAGATGCTAAGAAACTAAAAGTAACAGCTGTCTACTACTATTTGTCTTACTTAAGTTTCAAATATCTTAAACTTAAGCTGATCAAATTCTGTTTGCCATTGCAAAAAAAATTCAAATATTAATAACCTAAAAGATGAAATGGTAATACCTTTTTAGGGAGGAACCTAGAAATTTTTAGTGGGTTTTAAATACTTAACTAAATAATAGATGTTGATAGTTTAATACCTAGATTTATATTTTACCAAAAAATAAAGTTTTTCTATAAATCACTAACACAGTCTAGGCCAAAACCATTAAAACCAAAAGAACTAGTTTAACACTTGGTCATGCTAATGTTAACACATTATTCCAAAATAAATGAAAAGTCAAATTCTTGATGAAGCTAACACAATACTTAAGTCATGTAAGTGTGGACAAAGATCAAAAGTTTAATTAGAAAAAAAACCCACTCAATTTATCCCTAGCAGCTTTAATCTTCAAAATAAGTTCCCCAGTGATCAAGATTCATTCACATTCATGCTCTCAGAAAAACCAGCTATTAAAACTGTTCTTTGTCTAATTACATCATAGTATGAGCTATGTTTATTATGAACCTTAGACTGTTTCAACTCTGATCTACTTTTTAAACTTCATAATTCAAACAAGTAGAATCAAAATGACTGTGTTGTGTCAAAACAGGATGTCTGTAGGGAGAAGAGAGAGATGAATAGGTGGAGCACAGAGGCTTCTTAGGACACTGAATCTATTCTGTATGATACTATAATGGTGGATACACATTGAAAAACATAAAATGTACAACACCAAGAGTGAACCCTAATGTAAACTATGGACTCTGGTGATCATGAGGTGTCAATATCAGTTCATCAGTTGTAACAAATGGGCCACTCTGGTGGGAGATGTGGATGATGGGCGAGGCTGTGCACGTGTGGAAAGGGAGGAAAAGGGAAATTTCTTACCTTTCTGCATAATTTTGCTGTGAACCTAAAACTGCCCTTAAAAATATAGTTTATCAAAACTAAACAAACAAACAAACAGTAAAACTGCCCACTATATCTGGTTTGGAAGAGATTATTTTCAAAGGTACACATGGCTTTCAAATGATATCCACTGGTACAGTTAACAGGAGATGCTACATTTCTGGGTCATGTTAGCTCATTTCTCTCCCATCTGTATATTCCAACAGACACTATGTTTAAATTTGTGTCCAGGTATTGCTGAAGTCCTTTAGATATGAATAATTCCAATGAGGGGGAATTTTCTGTAAATTTGCATTTTGGGGATAGAAGGTAGAAGTAGACACATGGCAGAGGGTGTGAGTCACTGGGGAATATCAGGGCCAGAGACGCTGGCAGGTAAAGATTGGCAACATGCCAGGTCAAAAGGCCCAGGCAGGAAGTGATGCCGCTTGAGCTGCCTTTTCAGAGCACTCAAGGCTGCAACATCCCCAGCAAACCAAGCAACCCCTGAAAAAATCAGATCAGACTTAGCTAAAGGAAAAAGAACCAGGCTAGGGAAAGAAGAATGAATGGCAAAGCTTAATGACTTCAATGGTAAGAATTTATCACTAAGAAGCAGAAGGAAACCACTCGTGGATAGCAGATGTTGTACACTTGATTTAAGTAGTACCAAGTGAGGGTGAAAGCTTGCAGGAAGACATATTCAGGACCAGTCTATTAGAAATGCAGTGTTAGTCCAAATACATCCCTTCACCTGTCTTGCCTTTTTCTCTCTATTATTCCCCAGCCACGTTGCATGAATATTAGTGGTCCAAAAAGGGATGTTGTAAAGCGTCGACCCACTGAAAAAGAATTGACCTGTTATTTGGCTTCCCCCTTGTTCTCCAAGTGCTAAGCTAAGTGTGGAGTACCATTCCAGGGTAAGTTTCCTTTTCAAATGTGCTCTTGTTAGCTCTTCTTTTTTTTCAGGAATTCTTCAGTTTCTGGTTCACCATGCTAACTATACGATTGTTTTTCCATAATCTCTGAAGATTAGAGTGGGAGGGAAAGATACATTTATCTTGAAACATAAATCTTCCATTTAAGTTGAGAGAGCAAATAACAAGGAAATCAAGCATCAGCCTCTTTCTCTTCTCCCCTCTCCACGCTCACAAGACTCACTGCCAACTGAAGTAGCCTCTCTGCAGGGATTCTTTTGCTTTCTGCTCCAAGCTCATTGTGGACAACTGCATACTCTGCTATTGCGGATGACTTAGAATTCTATCTTGTATTATGCTTCCTCATTACGGCTTTAGGGGAGATGTACGTGGGTTAGGGGCAGATCACATATTTCTTACTTTTCTTCTCTTTATTTCCCCAAAGACTCCTCATAAAGACTTTACTGAACAGTAGGGGTAACCAAGGAAAGTAAGGCCGCATCATTCTTCTGTTTAAACAAAATCCTGAGCATGCATGGGAAAGATTCTTCAAGTCATCACAGGATAGGGTGGTGAAAACTGGATTTACTACATGCTAAAGTCTCAAAAACAAGGAAAGGATAAAATGCATTTAATTGCCTTTTTAAAAGCTAATTTATATAAGAATCCAAGTGATTTGTTTTTCTTCCAGCACTTATCAAAGATGTTTAATAATTCAAATCCGAGCTTATTTTTTTGATGTATAAAAGGCACAAAATAAGTTATACCAAGTTCTTAATAACATGACTACTGAGTTTCCCAGTTGAAATAAGTTAAAAGCAAAGCGGATTGTGAAGCTTTTATTTCATTTGTTTCTAATATTTAATCCAAAGTTGGTGAAACCTAAGATTTCCCTGTTGACCTTGACTTTAGCTTTACTTGGCAAATTATTCAAATTATAGAGTTTTTCTTGTTGAGGAAAGCATTCGATGTTCGGCTCAGAAATGTACAGACATGGCAACATTTAGACTTAAGAGAGAAAAGCTCCAGAATGCATCTTAAATAGAAACATGGAATCCAGTAACATTTTTGGTATTCTGGAGAGTCTCAACTCCATAGCACTGTTGTCATTAGAGAGGCTTGGGACTAGAAGAACAAGGTGACCATCAACCTTGTCAACATACAGGAAGTTATTTGAAATATATGTAACGTCTCAAAATCCACCAACAAAATGATTTGCAAACATAACAAAGTAGATAAAACCGATTATTTACTGACGTCCTTGGTCATGATGTTGGGGACTCTCAATTCACGGAAGGAATTGGTCACCAGTATATGATTTTTAAAATTCTTCTTTCTATCATTAAAAAAATAATAGTATTAACAAGAAAAGCTTCTGAGATGAGAATTCTGTGGCAAGTGGCTTTGTTTTGGTTCAGGATATGTTTTTCGGTAAGAAAGAAAATCTTTTACGCAGTCTGAATATTTAAATATTTAAATTTGAGACTGATAATGATTGATGCATACCAAGAAGAGTATGGAGATCCTGGAGTAGTGACCAAAACAAACAAATGAACAAAACACAGCAAAGAATAAAACAAGAAACTCCTATGATAAATTTGATTCTGTTTGTCATTGAGCAATTTTTCTCTCTCCTATACACTTCCACAGCTGTTCATCTTCCAGATGCTCTCTCCTGTGAAGCTTTGTCTTTTAAGGGGTTCATGTTCCTTTAAGACAGTCATTCTTTTCCATTCCCCAAAGTATTACTTGGTCAAAACAAATCATGCTTCTAATCCTCATTTAACCTTTCCTAAATTTAATACCAGTCTTCTGAATACTAAACTGAACAATTTATAAACTTGAAGTCTTGGTGGAAGGCAAAAACTGACTGCCCACTGTGGGAGCCAAATGGACCAATCTTCCTTTTTGCCTTCCCCTGTTAACCTGTGGGCAGGCAGGCTACTCAAGCCCAACAAATAAGATGCTCCTGCTCAAGTGTTTGGAACCAGAGGAGGGGAGGCAAAGATAAAAGATGGTAGAGATTACTCACAATAGCAAAGACATGGAATCAACCCAAATGCCCATCAGTGATAGACTGGATAAAGAAAATGTGGTAAATATACACCATGGAATACTATGCAGCCATAAAAAGAATGTGATCATGTCCTTCTCAGGAACACGGATGGAGCTGGAAGCCATTATCCTCAGCAAACTAATGCAGTAACAGAAAACTAAATACTGCATGTTCTTGCTTATAAGTAGGAACTGAACAATGAGAACACAGGGACACAGGGAGGTGAACAACACACACTGGGGCCTGTAAGGAAGTGGGGAGAGAAGAGAAAAAGCATTGGGAAAATAGCTAATGCATACTGGGCTTAATACCTAGGTGATGGGTTGATAGGTGCAGCAAACCACCATGTCACATGTCTACCTATGTAACAAACCTGCACATTCTGCACATGTATCCTGGAATGTAAAATTAAAAAAAAAAAAAAGATGGTAGAGATACCATTTCATGGTGGCCATGTTGAGAACCCAGCAGCAATGACAGCTTCAAGAATTCAGTGGCTGCATTCAATGCTATTGGCGTTGATAGTCCTACAGTAGTTGTCTGGCACTCTGATCATGAAATAGATTGTCCTGCGGTGTGACATTAGTTGCATTTTCCTACTATCTAGCTTCTTCTAGTTCTTGACCACATTTTGAGGCTAAACCTAGAGCTTTCCCGGCGTTTCTGTGAACTCCTTCTTTACAGTAAAGCCTTTAACAGCTGGCAGAATTGACTCCTATTATTTCAACCAAGATTGTTACACTGTCTACAAAATAATTCTTTGAGGCCGGGCGCAGTGGCTCATGCCTGTAATCCCAGCACTTTGGGAGGCCGAGGCGGGTGGATCACGAGGTTAAGAGATCGAGACCATCCTGGCCAACATGGTGAAATGCCGTCTCTACTAAAAATACAAAAATTAGCCAGGCGTTTGGCATGCGCCTGTAGTCCCAGCTACTAAGGAGGCTGAGGTGGAAGAATAGATTGAACCGGGGAGATGGAGGTTGCAGTGAGCTGAGACTGCACCACTGCGCTCCAGCTTCTGGCAACAAAGCAAGACTCCATCTCAATAATAATAATAATAATTCTTTGAGGCTTTGGATTAGGAGTGGGACCCTTCTTGTGTTTCTGGTTTTGACACCAAGGCATATATGTATGTATTCATGGGTCATTTAGTAGAATAGTTGGCTTCTCTTTGCAGAAAGTCGGCAGAGAGAAAGGGAGATTTAACGTGTTGGTGTACTTTGCTTTCTTGATTAAGGTTCTTTTTCTATAAACTGCACCATGTAGATTAAGGAAGGCAGAGGGTTGTATGTGCCCACTGACCCTTGTTGGTTCCTGTCTCCAACCAGGAACTCTTCTGATTTAAACATTCTTGTGCTTTTCTTTTCCCAATGGGTATATTTTCATACCATGTGCTGTTCCAAATTCCTGAGTTCCTGGTGAGAACCACATGTTGCCTTGTTCTGTGTGTCAGCACTGGGTGTATTTGTTATGGTACATGCCCATCACTACCATTCGCTCCTATTGCTCATATAGTCATGATTTGTAATAAGCAACTCTGTTCCTCAACCCCAACTGCCCTAAACAAACATGGAAAACAAGGTTGAGTTGGAGCTGAGGAAGAGAGGAAACCCTTGGTAATGGGTCATGAGATAGGGCAAAACAGGCACGCAGATTATCGCTGGCTTCTAGAAGGGCTTCTTCTTCAGATGCTAGGCTGCGGCTTCTTCTCCCCAGCATCTTTTTGCTTTGGTGGTCAGACAACAATTTTGGTGGAGATTATATTCTGGACACTGTGCTTGTAAGACTTCTTCTTTCAGCTGCATGAGCTATGTGTGAGCTGAGGAATGCCTTCACAGAGCCAACAAGTTCTTAAATAGCTCACATTTTGCCAGGCTATCATGGGCATCGTCCATGCATTCACAGGTTCATAGACACTGAGGTATGTATAGAGAGTTAAGTTGCTCAGCCTTTCTATGCTGTGGACTTCTATGGTTCCTCCGTTAAATTTCTTACTGGTCTGCTTACTGCCTTGAATTGCATTCCCTGCCTCCAATTATGGAGCTGTGGGTCTTTGCCGCCAGCTTCAGTCTGGGATCGCCATCTCTTCCCACCTGTAATGATATAGGTTCTGAAGCCTGAGTGTGCTGGAAAGGACAAGAGCAGCTCAAGGAAAGAAGGCCACATACTCACCAGTATACCCTACCAAATACAGCAGTCCCATTTCAAGAGGAAAATCTTCACGATGTCTTGTTTCTCAATTTTTTTTGGTCATTTTTTTTTCAGTACCTCAAAATGATTGTTGTTTAAAATAATTTAGTCCAGTTTTATGCTTGTTCTCTAGGAACAAGAATTATCTGACCTCAGGCTGCCTTTTCTGGAAGTAGTCTTACAATTTTTCTGGCAAAGAAGACAAATGAATTTTTATGGGACTTTCTGTTCTCATATATGAGTGTTTATTATATTTCTCACAGAAAAAGTTAAGTTGCTCTTGATAGAATGTCATCATTATGGAGTTATTTTCTGACCTTCCTACAGGGACTATTTTTTAAAATTTCCTTTTTGTTTTGTGGAATGTTCCAGATTGATACAGCTCTCTCTCTAGAGGTCTTTTGCAGCTGCAGTATTTTCAAGGATTCATTTGTTATGAAATCTGGCTGGCCAGAATAGGTTAAATTCCTTTGAGATACAGCTGCAGCCATTTTTAATAGCAAAAAAAAAAAGACATTATTTTCTTTTAAAATCATTTGTACAAGTGGAATATAATTTTACACATTCCTAAATTTTTCTCCATCCTTTTCCTCCTCTCATTATATGTTTTGTCGGTATTGTTGTTATTTTAGTTTTTCTGTCATTTTACCCCTGTCCCAATAGGTTGGTTGTATTTTTTTTAAATAAGGTATTTGAAATCCTTTTTATCAATATGAGAGAGTATGAGTAAAACAATGAGACCATTATGTTTCATAAATTCTTGTACATGTAAGCTAAGAGGCACATTCATTATATGGGGCAACTAAGAGTTGTGGAATAACCCACACTCTGCTTTCTGCATCTGATACTTACAAAAATCTCAAGACAGTAACTGAGAAAGAGCAAATAAACCCCTCAACTTGTGTTACTGAGTCTTTTAAAATCTGAAATCCCTTTAAATGAGAAAACATACTCTCATTGTGCTATTGGTGTTATGTGAAATGTAAAACAAAATATAACAACCTCAGTTAATTTGTGAATAATCTGTAAGTTTACAGTTTATTTATTTATTTTTTTGACAAGATCTCACTCTGTTGCTCAGGCTGGAGTGCAGTGGTATAATCTTGGCTCACTGTACCCTCAAACTCCTGGTCTCAATCTATTCTCCCACTTCAGCCTCCCTAGTAGCTGGGACCACAGGCACGCACCACATGCCTGAGTAATGTTTGTTATTTTTTGTAAAGATGTGGCTTTTCCATGTTGCCCAGGCTTGTCTCAGACTCCTGAGCTCAAGTCATCTGCCCACCTTGGGCTCCCAAAGTGCTGGGATTACAAGCGTGAGCCACTGTGCCTGGCCCAGCTTAATATCTTTGACTCCCAATGGAGGAGGAGGTTCGAGTCCTAATATTGCCTCTTGGAACATTGCTCTACTTCTATTTTAATTCACAAATGTAATTAGATGTTCTGTAAATTAAATGTAGCTAATTTGATTTAATGGCATCAAAGACTCAAATGTAACAGGAATACATTGGGAGGGGCTGAGAACCCAGATCCTTACCTGCTCAAGTGACCTATTAGATCACTACCAACTCTAGGCTGGGTGCGGTGGCTCATGCCTGTAATCTCAGCACTTTGGGAGGCTAAGGTGGGCAGATGGCTTGAGCTCAGGAGTTTGAGACAGGCCTGGGCAACATGGTGAAACCCTGTCTCTACAAAATACCAAATTAGCCAGGTGTGGTGGCCTGTGCCTATAATCCCAGCTACTCAGGAGGCTGAGGCAAGAGAATCACTTGAACCCAGGAGGCAGAGGTTACAGTGAGCCGAGATCATGCCCTTGCACTACAGCCTGGATAAAAAGAGCGAAACTCCATCTCAAAAACAAACAAACAAGCAAACAAAAAGATTACCACCAACTCTATACTTATCTATTATTGCCATCAAAAAGTAAAGAAATGATACCAGACTAAGTGCTTATTAATTCCTTGTCCTGAAACCTTTGGAGTATACACTTAAGCAGTGTGGTTTAATAAAAACACAAGCAAAAGCAGCATTATTTTTGAAGTCTAGATTATCAGAAGTAACTTGCATAGTGGTTTTGAGTGGAGAAAAAATAATCCTCTTATAGTTTTACCTTAAATTGGAATATTTATGTTAATTGCATCATTAGCTCTTCCTCAGTATTAGAGGTTCCAATAGCTTAACAGGCCCTTCCTGCTTTTGTAAGTTCAAACTTCTCAAACTTTCATTCTTCCAGAGAGCTCTGGCAAGTTTTTGTTGTGATTCAAAATGGCAACCAATCAGCTCCCTCCCTCTCCAGCCTGGGATCCTTTGGCCCCATCCTGTCATCCCAGGGCTCATTTTCTTTCTTTTTGCATTCTTTGCCAACACTCTTTTTCTGCCCTGCTAGAATTACTTAGAAGAGCCAGGCTTTTTACCTTTCTGAACTGCAGAATCCCTGTTCCCTGAGACACAACAGTATTGAGATTAGACCAGATAATAACCCAAATAATAATCTTGCAGGGTGCAAGATTGGATTCAGGAACAATAAGGTGGAGGCTAATGCAGAAATCTGGGTGACAGATGATGGCAGTTTGGACTAGGGTGGTAGCAGCAGATAAAAAGAAGTGAGTAGATTTGGGATATGTCTTGAAATCAAAGTCAACAGTACCATTGGATCACCTGAGGGGAATGGGGGAGAGAGAAATAAAGAAGGGCCCCTAGCTTGGCAACTAGGGTGTTGCTATGTACCAAGACAGAGAAGACAAAGGGAAATTTTAAGATTTCTATTTTGGACACATTTTCTTTGAAATGCCAACCAGATATTCAACAGGAAAAGAAACCATCCAAGGGGTTGGATAGATGAGTGAGGCTCTAAAGAAAGGTCTGGCTGGTATTTGAAACTTCTGTTTTATTTAAAAGATTGGATTTCAAATTTTCTCCCACCCCCCTTCCTGCGTGCTTTCCAGTATTGCAGAGGCCTGGAATTTAAAGTGCCATAAAGCCTCCTCTCCTTAGTTTCAGAACGACCACAACCATTCCAGGGAGTCAGGTTTCAAATCAAAGCCAAAATAAATAGAACTTCTAGCATTTGCTGTTTTACCCTTAGTAGTTTTCTGACTGATGGCAGCAAAACAACTTCAGGCAAGGTAGAACTGTGGCTAGGTACAGTGGCTTACGCCTGTAAGCCCAGCAGTTTGGGAGACCAAGGTGGTGGATCACCTGAAGTCAGGAGTTCAAGACCAATTTGGACAACATGATGAAACCCCATCTCTACTGAAAATACAAAAATTAGCCAGGTGTGGTGGTGTACACCTGTAGTCCCAACTACTCGGGAGGCTGAGGCAGGAGAATAGCTTGAACCTGGGAGGCAGAGGTTGCAGTGAGCCGAGATCATGCCACTGCACTCCAGCCTGGGTGACAGAGCAAGACTCCATCGAATAAAAAACAGAGCTTGGATACACGCTACCTCTCAATCCCAGCACCAAGACTTCAATCACTCAGGCTCCCAAAGGTTAAACCTTCATCTCTAGAACCTCTATTTAGTTTATGGGCAGACCTTGTTTTATTGCACTTCCCAGACACTGTGTTTTTCACAAATTGAAGTTTTGTGGCGACTTTATGTAGAGCAAGTCTATCAGCACTGTTTTTCCAATTGCATAGGCTTACTTCATGGTTCTGTCTCACGTTTTGGTAATTCTAGCAATATTTTAAACTTTTAAATTATTATTATATCTGTTATGATGATCTGTGATCAGTGATCTTTGGCGTTACTATTGCAATTGCTTGGGCCACTACAAACCATACCTAGGTAAGATAGCAAATTTAATCAATAAATTCATGTATTCTGACTGCTCCACCGACTGGCTGTTCCCCTATCTCTCTCCCTCTCTTTGGGCCGTCCCCTTCCTTGAGACACAATGATATTGAGATTATGCCATATAATACCCTACATGGCCTCTAAGTGTTTAAGTTAGTGCAGGAATCACATGTCTCTCACTCTAATCATAAGATTAGTGAAGACGGCCTGTTGAAAGCTGAGATAGGTTGAAAGCTCGGCCTCTTGTGCCAAACAGTTAGTAAATTTGTGAATGCAAAGGAAACGTTCTTAAAGGAAATTGCAAGTGCTATTCCACTGAATATACGAATGAGTAAGCAAAACAGCCTTATTGCCAATGTGGAGAAAGTTTTAGGGGGTCTGGATAGAAGACCAAACCAACCACAACATTCTCTGAAATGAAAGCCTAATCCAGAGTGAGGCCCTAATTCTCTGCAGTTCTATGAAGGCTGATAACAGGTCAGGAAGCTGCAGAAGTAAAATTGGAAGCTAGCAGAGTTTGGTTCATGAGGTTTAAGGAAAGAAGCTATCTCTATAACACAAGAGTGCAAGGTGAAGCAGCAAGTGCTGACATAGAAGCTGCAGCAAGTTATCCAGAAGATCTAGCTAAGATCATTGATAAAGATAACTACACTAAATAATAGTTTTTCAATGTAGATAAAACAGCCTTCTATTGGAAGAAGCTGCCATCTAGGACTTTCCCCATAGCTAGAAAAGAAAAGTCGAAGTCTGGCTTCAAAGTTTCAAAGAACAAGCTGCCTCTCCTGTTTGGTGATAATGTCACTGGTAGCTTAAGTTGAAGCCAGCGCTCAATTACCCTAAAAAAATCCTCAGGCCCTAAAGAATGATGCTAAATTTACTCTGCCTATGCTCCGTAAATGAAACAACAAAGCCTGGATGGCAGAACATCTGTTGACAGCATGGTTCACTGAATACTTTAAGCCCACTGTTGAGATCTACTACTCAGAAAAAAATGATTCTTTTCAAAACACTATTGTTTATTGGCAATGCACTTAGTCAAGAGCTCTGATGGAGATATACAAGGAGATGAATATTGCTTTCATGCCTGCTAACACAACAGCTATTCTGCAGCCCATGGATCAAGAAGAATTTCGACTTTCATGTCTTATTAGTTAAGAAAGACATTTTATAATGCTATAGCTGCCATAGAAAATTTTTCTTCTGATGGAGCTTGGCAAAATAAATGAAAACTTTCTGAAAAGGATCCATCAGTCTAGATTAATTATACTTTATAGTAATAACATTTGTGATTCATGGGAGGAGGTCAAATATCAACATTAACAGGAGTTTAGAAGAAGTTGATTCTAATTGTCATGGATGACTTTGAGGGGTCCAAGATGTGATGGAGGAAGTTAGTGTAGATGTGGTGAAAATAGCAAGATAACTATACTTAGAAGTGAAGCCTGAAGATGTGACTCCATTGCTGCAATCCCATGATAAAGCTTGAATGGACAAGGAGTTGCTTCTTATGGATGACCAGGAAGCAGTTTCTTGAAGTGGAATTTACTCCCAATGAGGATACTGTGAATGTAGTTGAAGTGACACAAAGGAATTAGAATATTATACAAACTTAATTGATAAAGCAGCAGCAGTGTTGGAGATGATTGAGTCCAATTTTGAAATAAGTTCTACTGTGGGTAAAATACCATCAAACAGCATTGTATGAGACAGAGAAATCTTTTGTGAAAGGAAAAGTCAATTGATGCAGCAAATTACACTGTTGTCTTATTTTAAGAAACTGCAACAGCCACCCCAATCTTCAGTAATCAACACCCTGATCACTTATAGCCATAAACATTGAGGCAAGACCTTCTACCAGCAAAAAGATTATGATTTGCTAAAGGATCAGATGATTGTTAGCATTTTTTAAAGCAATAAAGTACTTTTTCATTAGGGTATGTGCATTGTTTTTTTCTTTTTGCACATAATGCTATTGTACACTCAATAAACTAGAGCATGGACATAAATTTCATATGTACTGGGAAACCAAATAAATTGTGTGACTTGCTTTATTTTGATATTAACCTTATTGCAGCGATCTGGAATGAAACTCACAGTATTTTCAAGGTCTGTCTGTAGGTCTCATCTATATTTTTCTTGGTTGTGAGGAGAAGGATCAGGACACAAATTTTAAATTATCACAAAAGGAGTAAGGACATTCTGGAATTTATAAAAAAGAACATTAAGCCTCTCATCTTTCAAAATCTTGCTATTTGCTCTGTATTGTGTGGTGGTGATGGTTTACTTTCTTTCTTCAATCCTTTCACAGCTGGGAATGGTCTTATGTGAAGGAGGAAAAGGATGTTTCTTGAGGCACTCAGTTCCCACCATTTAAAGACATTGCATATCATATTTTCTCTGTTCTCTTTAGCATCTCTTGGTCAACATGATATACTTCTTGGCCTCTCTGGGATCTTAGATGATTGTACATATTTTTTTAATTGCAGGAAAAAAATGCAAGGATAGGAATAAATTGAAATATACTATTGCAGAGGTTCCTTGTTATGCAAGAAGAAAGTCAGTATCAACTCTAAATAGAGTAGCATAAGTTTAATATGTGTTGTAATGCCCAGAGCAACCACTAAAATGTATGCAAAGAGAATCTGCTAGAAAGCCAATAGAAAAATCAAAATTGAATGCTAGTAAAAGGCAAGATAGGCAACAGTAATAACTACAATATCTGAAAAAAGAAGAGACAAAAATATTAAATGATATAATCATATCAATAATTACATTAAATGTAAATGAACTTAACATTCCAATCAGAAAATAAACCACTAATACTTGATATAAAAGCAAGAACCAAGTATGTGCTGTGTACAAGAGATACATTTGAACTACGAAGACACCAACAGACTAAAGGTAAACACCTGGAAAAAAATATACCATGAACAAGATAGCCAGGAGAAAGCCGCAGTAACTATATTAATATTAAAAACAGACTTCAAGGTAAGGAGGGACACTACAAATGATAAAAGAGTCTGTGCATTAGGAAGATATAACAATTTTAAATGTATATTTGCCTAATATGGGAACCAAAATCTATGACAGAAAAATAAGGATAAGCAGACAAATCCACAAGCGTGGATGGAGACTTTACAACACTCTTTAAGTAGCTGACAGAATAATCAGGTCTAAAAAGAGACATAGAAAGTCTAAATGACACTGTCAATGACTTTATCCTAATTGATATTTACAGAACACTAAAACAATAACATTTTTTAAAGTGCCTCTATGTAGATATGCATAGTTAACACCCAGTATTTGCACTATGAGATGCCTAATGAGGTCTGTTTACATAAAAATTAAATAATGCAAATGATGGTGAGAGGAGGGAATTGTCAGCAAAGGGTATGAGAGAACTTTTGTTGCAAATGGCAAAGTTGCATATCACAATTGAGGCATTGGATTTTATATACACATACTGGATTACATATATGTATATATACACACACACACAATTTGATGAGTTTGACAAATGCATATATTTGTCAAAAATATATATCTGTGCTGGGCGTGGTGGCTCATGCCTGTAATCAGAGCGCTTTGGGAGGCCAAGGTGGGCGGATCATGAGGTCAGGAGATTAAGACCATCCTGGCCAACACAGTGAAACCCCGTCTCTACTAAAACACAAAAAATTTAGCCAGGCATGGTGGTGTGCGCCTGTAATCCCAGTACTGAGGAGGCTGAGGAAGGGGAATTGCTTGAACCCGGGAGGTGGAGGTGGCAGTGAGCATTTGTGTGTGTACTTGTCAAAACTCATCAAATTATACATTTAAAACTGGTGACTTTATTCTATTTAAATTACACTGTAATAAAAATACTCATCCCCTAAAACCCAATGATGAACTCTTCTGAATGTTAAAAATTGGAGGAATAAATGGCTACAGTTTATGTCTACAAAAATATCGTCACCTTTTATTTAACACAAAATGCATACATAGCTCCCATTTTCAATAGTTGCTTTATACATATTTTTAATGATACTGAGTCACCATTATTCTTAACCTTCTCTCAAGGTACTCTCCCATCAATAAGAATAGTCATTCTTTATTCTTAACAATTTGAAGAAGGTTATATTGATTATAGAGTATTGCATTTTTACTTGATATTCAGAAAAGGAGCCATGGAGTATAATCTAGTGGTTTTCAAATCTAGCCTGCAACAGCATTACCTGGAGGGCTTGTTAAATACGGGTTGCTGGGTCCCATCTCCAGAGTTACTAATTCAGTAATTCTGTGTGAACCTCTGGATTTTGCATTTTAAGCAAGTTCCCACATATGGTGATGATATTGACACATGAGCTATACTTTGAGAATGAGTATTATGAAGACTATGGAGAATAAAAGTGATCATGAGTTTTTCATGAGTGTTCAAAACAGCAATTTGAATCTGTACATGCGGTGGGGGGAGGCAGCAGACAAAGCACAGAGAATATTTTTTAGCCCAAAGATCTCCAGAGTCACTCACCTTATTTGACAGAGACTGTTAGCCAAAATACATTGTTGTTACATTAAGTATTTAACTATGTGCCTTTTCCAGAAACGACTCAACAAAGGAATAAACTTCTTTGCTCAAGAAATACATGTAATTATGATATTAATTTCAACATTTCTTCATACTCTGAATGAAAACTTCACTAACAGAAAAACCACGTCTTCTTCTTTAACTTAGTAATACAACCAGAGTAAGCAATCCTAAATATCAATGGTGAATTGCCCTACATATTGAAGCTCTTCAGTTTTTCTTATTTAGAATGTTGTTGTTCCTTTTATCCCCATATGAACTTAATGTTTTCTTTAAAATCAAGGTTAAATTCATTTTCACTCATAAAAATCTTCATTTGATAATCTTAGTTCAAAATGGATCTTCTTAATTTTCATAGACAGCACCTTTGTTGATAGCATGCTGTGTAATATTTGGTTATATAATACTGTCATCTTTTTGCTTTCTACTAAGACTAAATTGTAAGCACATCAAGAAGTTTCCAGGTTTCTATGTCTACTGCCTTCTGAATTAAGTTATCAATAAGTGCTTGAGTCAGCTTGAGGTAGTGGGAAAAACATGGGCTTTGATATCAGACCTTGGTGAATGCTGGATGGGTTAATTACCAGTTGAGTGAACTCGATTAAATTACTTATCCTATTTGAACATAAATTTGCATATTTAAAAATGAGAAGAGTTTAATTCCTGAAATCCACCCCAACTAGTAGCAATGCAATACACGAAGGCTTGACAGGGTTATAGGATTTACTCCAAATGTATGTCTAAAAAAGGACAACTAAGACTTACATTTCTTGGGATTCCAAATCCCAGCATATTTCTATATAACACAAAAGTTGAATTAGATAGGCAAACTGAAGCCCAGGCAAATAGAAATATGACTATTCTTTTCTATGTTAAATGTCTGGTTTTACGATTAAACATGAGAAAGTGCACTATCAGGAAGTATGTAGAGTTGGTGTCTCATTTTTATACTTGGCAAACAAGGGTAATAATTAGGCCAATATCCCAAACATTAGTTCAAATATTAGTATAGCAGAAAATCCTATTATGATGGTCTTAAAGTCCAGTAATTATGCTTACATTAGAAATTATTTTAAATGAAATTTGTAAATAGGAGACCACTGAGTTAAGAACAAGACACATGAAATAGAAAACGTATTTCAAAACTACATATATGAGATTTATTTCACATTTTCTACCTACTCAGTCATGTGACTTATTGGTACATTTGTGAACTTTCTGAAACCCAACGACAAATATCCACAAAAGATCAGTTAAATATAGACATCACTAAAGTCTAGATTTAAAAGTCCAATGAAAATGGCACACAGTTGGCTTACAGAAATAAAAAAGTACAATATATTTCAAACAGTAGTTTTTGGTTTTCAGTTTATGTCTATATCATGGTGTTACCTGTGGATATGTTATCGACTATATTGATATCAGATACTATGACTCATGACGTTTAGTATTTTTAGCAACAGGAAGCACACTTACATCTATTTCAAAAAGTATGTCACTTTGAAAATATCAACTTTACCAAGTATCAAACACCATAAACATATGAATTTCTCAGTCTAGGTTAGAAAAAAGTGTTTTAAGATTTTTATTAAAAAATGTAAACAAAATTTGTTTACCATACCTAGAAACTTACATCACCTTATAAAAGTAAATTTATTTATTCGCTATTATTCAGAAAAACGGAACGAGGGTGGCCTGCAGAGATACGGAGGCTGTGAGAGGAGGCTGTCTTAGTCCAATGCCTCTGTCCGCAATGTCACGGCACTTACCCAGCACCTCCCTCCTCCTCCCACCACCCGAAGAACCATTTCAGTGCTTATAATATAGTTTCTAAAAATAGAACATTGATGTTATAAGATAAATGTATTAAAAAAGAACACCATGGGCTAAAACAGGAGCACAGAATTTGGGATTTTAAGACTCTTCCTGGGGAAGGAGCTTCCACTTCACTGAGGGATCAAAGTCCTCCTCAAAATTACCCAGCTCCTGCTCCTTGGAGAGCTCCAGGAAAACCTGAAAGGGAGGAAAGAAATAAAGAGAGAACAATGCCCTATTGCCTCTGCAGCTCTGAGTGCATGCATTATACACATATTCCATGGATGATACAGAATCATAAAATATGACCCACCTGCTCCAGAGTAGACTGTGAAAGGCTATACTCCTCTAGGTCGAAGCTCTGTTTAACTGCATAGAGATTAACATGTATGAGGAGTTATATATTTCTTATCTAGAGGTCTGATAAATCAGCATATAGTACAAATGATACATTTAAAAAATCTTTAATAGGTTAAGGTAATATTCATTCATGTCTTAAGTACATCATTCAGTTAAAAATACACCAATGCATTTACTTAGGTTTGGGGAAAAAAAGTGCCTGAATTATGCTTGTATGTTGTGTAGTTTTTGTAAACGGTATTTAAAGGAGGAAATGATACTAAGTAAGCTTTCTTTTTTACATGGGAGCCAGTGGGTTTTGCACATTCAACACAGAAAGGGGTGGAAGGCAGGCACATTTTTAAAAAGCTAGCATCAGAAGATTATAGAGAAGGATTTGTGAGGTTTGTTAGAGAGGAGGTATCTTCATGGACCTCTATCCAAAACCATTGCAGCTTTCCCTGAGTGGTTTGGAAACTGTTTTTATTGATCAAAATAGACTGAGAGATGCAGTTAGAGCTCTAATAGGAGCTCGGCAGACTGGAAATATGCCATCAAAAGTCTCAGGTGAGTATTGGGCTTAGTGCCAACCTGAAGAGTGCTATGAATGACCACGTGGCCCAGAAAGTTGGGGTGCTCAGATCCATCAGAGAATGAAAATAGGATGAATCACTGTGACCACAGATAATCTCAAGGAGAGCATCAGACAATTCCTGATGCTCTAGGAAGTTAGACAATTTTTCCAGAACCAGAAAATCTGAATATTTTCCTTAGGGCAGGGGATAAGGAAACGAAGACATGTCACTGAGCAGTGACAATGAAAACAGTATAGTGAGAGAGTTCTGACTAGCACAGTTCAGAGTAGCAGAGTTAATGAGCTAGAATTGCAAGGAAAACATGAACCTGTGATGACAGATGCAGGGTAGTTACTTTTAAAATGTGACAGATGCGAGAAGATTGTTTCAATGACCAGACAGGAGTCAGTTTCTTAATATACAGCCTAATACAGTAAAATAATATGCTGGTCCATGGAAAATTTAATTTTAAATATGTATGCATAGACATCCCAAAATAAATTTTTCTTAAATGCATATGTAACTGAGTTTTGACTTAGGTTGTACCAACATATGTGTAAAAATACATGACAAAAACCCACAAAGCAAAAGTGAAAATCACTCTCATTATTCTATGCCACAGACACAGATAATCCCTCTATCTCCTTGGTTTTGGTCTTCCTAAAATTCAATTTGAGACTGTAACTTTACAATTTAATGCATTTTGTCATGTTTCATTTTTGTCATCACTACAGATTATTTTATAATTTGAAATTATCTTCTTTCCAGGGTCTTATTTCAAAACTATATTTCTTACCATTCTCTAATTTGAAGAAAGTTTGGGCTAAAGGTCGTACATCTTCCACTGGCAACTTATAAACCATCAGAGAGGAGTACCTGAGAGAAGAGGAGAGGAAAGGAGAGTGATGCCACCTATGGCAAATGTGAACTGATGGCAACCATCTCTCTGGTCTTTTTTTTTTCTTTTAAAAAGTGGTGTTAGGAACACTTAACATGAGATCTACACTCTTAACAAATTTCAAAGTGAATAATCCAGTACTGTTGACTATGAGTATGTAGGGTTCCCAGTTTTTATCTCTCAATGAACACTTAGATTGTTTACACATCTTGGCTATTGAGAATAGTGCTGCAATGAAAATATGGGTGCAGGTATCTCTTTGAGATCCTAATTTCCATTATTGTGGATCTATACCCAGAAATGCGATTGCTAAGACATAAGATAGTTCTATTTTTGATACTTTGAGAATCTACCATATCATTTTCCATAGTGGCTGCACCATTTTGCATTGCTACCAGCAGTGTGCAAGGGTTCCAATTTCTCCACCTCCTTAGCAATGGTTTTCTTTTTTGTTTGTTTGGGAATAACCATCTGTCTTAGTCCATTTTTTGTTGCTATGATACAATACCACAGACTGGGAAATTTATGATGAAAAGTAATTTGTTTCTTATAGTTCTGGAGGCGGGGAAGTTTCAGGTTGAGGGGCTGTACCTGGTGAGGGTCTTCTTATTGTGCCAACTTGGCAGGTGGCACTATAGGGTGGGAGCGGCACTCGAGAGAGAGCCACATTGGCTTTTATAACAGACCCACTCCCAAGATAACTAACTTACTCCAGAGATAACCAGCAATCCCCTGAACAGATTAATCCACTCATGAGGGCAGAGCTTTCATGACCTAATAATCTCTTAAAGGTCCCACCTGGTTCTACCTTTTCATACCATCACAATGGTAATTAAATTCCAACATGAGTTTTGGAGGGAACACTCAAACCATAGCACCATCCTAACAGATGTGAGGGGATATCTTATTGTGGTTTTGATTTTTCACTTCTCTGATGACTAATTACATTGAACAGTTTTTCATGGACATGTTCATTTACATATCTTCTTTGGAGAAATGTCTATTCAAGTCCTTAGCCCTTTTTTTTTTCTTTTTTTTTTTTTGAGATGGAGTCTCACTCTGATGCCAGGCTGCAATGCACTGGTGCAATCTCAGCTCACTGCAACCTCCACCTCCTGGGTTCAAGGGATTCTCCTGCCTCAGCCTCCTGAGTAGCTGGGACTACAGGTGCGAGCCACCACGTCCAGCTATCTTTTGTGTTTTTAGTAGAGACTGGGTTTCACCATGTTGGCCAGGATGGTCTTGATCTCTCGACCTTGTGATTTGCTCACCTCAGCCTCCTAAAATGCTGGGATTACAGGCATGAGCCATCGTGCCCATCCTGTTAGCCCATTCTTAATTGGGTTATTAGTTTTTTTGCTATTAGAGGTTAGGAGTTCCCTATATACAGTCATAGGTCACATAATGATGTCTTAATCAATAATGGACTACATGTAAGACAGTGATCCATAAGATTATAATGGAGCTGAAATAGTCTATTGCTTAGAGATATCATAGCCATGATGACATCATAATATAACATGTTGCTCATGTGTTTGTCAGGATGCTGCTGCAAACAAACTTATTGTGCTGCCAATCATAAAAAGTATGCAATTGTGTACAGTACATAGAACTTGATGATGATAAACGAGTGTGTTACTGGTTTTATGTATTTACCGTACTATACTTTTTATCATTAGAGTGTACTACTTCCACTTATAAAAAAAGTTAACTGTAAAACAGCCTCAGGCAGGTCCTTCGGGAGGTGTTCCAGGAAAAGGCATTGCTATCACAGGAGATGACAGCTCCACGTGTGTCATTGCCCCTGAAGACCTTCCAGTGGGACAAGATGTGGAGACAGAAGACAGTGATGCTGATAATCCTGACCCTGTGTAGGCCTTGGCTAATGTGTTTGTGTCTTAGTTTTTAATAAAAAATTTTAAATAGAAAACATAAACAAGTGAATAATTTTAGAAATAGAGAATAGAATATAGATATAAAAAAGAAATTATTTTTGTACAGCCGTGCAATGTGTTTTTATTTTAAGCTATGTGTATTACAAAAAAGTTCAAAAGTTAAACATTTTAAAAGTTTATACAATAAAAAGCTACAGGACACTAAGGTTAATTTATTATTAAATAAATTTTAAAAATAAATTTAGTGTAGCCAAAGTGTACAGTGTTTATAAAGTCATATACAATAATGTCCCAGGCCTTCACATTCACTCACCACTCTCTCACTGAGTCACCCAGCGTAACATCCAGTCTTGCCAGCTCCATTCACGATAAGTGCCCTATACAGATGCATCATTTTTTATCTTTATGCCTATTTTTACTCTATCTTTTGCTGTGTTTAGATACACACATTCTTATTGCATTATAATTGCCTACAGTATTCCCTGCAGTCACATGCTGCACAGGTTTGTAGCCTAGGAGCAACAGGCTATACCATACAGCCTAGGTTTACAGTAAGCTATGCCATCGAGGTTTGTGTAAGTTCACTCTGTGATATTCACACAATGGTGAAATTGCTGAAAGACCCGTTTCTCAGAAAGTATCCTTTTTGTTCAGCAGTGCATAACTGTATTTTGGACATTAACCCTTTATCATATATATGATTTGCAAATAATCCTCGCATTCCAGAGGTTGCCTTTCACTTTGTCAATTGTTTCCTTTGCTGTGTAGAAGCTTTCCAGTTTTATATCATCCCACTTGTTTATTTTTGTTTTTATTGCCTATGCTTTTGTTGTCATATCCATGAACTCATTGCCGAGATCAATGTCACGAAGATTTCCTCCTATGTTTTCTTCTGGGAGTTCCACGGTTTCAGGTCTTATGTTTATGTCTTTCATCTATTTTGAGCTGATTTTTTGTGTATGGCATAAGATGGGGTCCAATTTAATTATCCTGCATGTGAATATCCTGTTTTCCCAACACAACTGGTTGAAGAAATGATCCCTACCCCACCATGTATTCTTGGCACTCTTTGTGAAGATCAGTTGGCCGTATACTCAGGGATTTATTTCTGGGCTCTCTATTCTGTTCCATTGGCCTATATGTCTGTCTTTACACTAGTACCATATTATTTTGATTTGTGTAGCTTTGTATCTGGGTTGTTATTTCTATAAATGAGAGTCAATTTGGTGGAGGACAAAAGGGTGGGGTGAATCACTAATAATGAAAAGGAGGCAGTTCACAAGGAGAACTGGAGGAAGGGCGTGTAATAATACTCACACTTAGTGTTGCTGGCTCCTTGGATGGGAGGGAGTAGGTGCTGTCCAGATGATATTTCAAGATTTGCCAAAGTCACCTTCCACCTTATTTTCTAACTGAATACCTGATCTTCAACTTTACCCTTCAACCAGGAACTTACACTGCATAGGTTCTTAAAGTTCCTCAAATAGGGTAGAAATCTAGATATATTCCCCACAAGTTACATATCTCTCCTTCTCCTCCATCCTACTCAAACTGCCTTCCTAATATAGGATGATATAATCGAGCCTCTGGTTAGAAGAGCAGAAATTCAGCACCAAATAACGTCAGCAACAACAATTTTTAAAACTCTGTTTCTCAGATAAATGTTTGCCTTTTCATCATTTGAAAATAAGGAAGATTTACATTTCATTTCATAAAACATCATTACATATATTTATGGTGCAATGATTCTCAACTATTTTGCTTATTTCTTGTGGCTTCATGATGTATTTCTATACAGCCATGAGCTGGACATTGAATTATAGCATTGCTTTTACATTTATATTACACTGTAGAAATATACTTTCCCACAATGTTATTATGACTTATTTCTCTTTATTATCACTTTTCTCACCTAACTCTTAAATGATCTATTATCTGCTATAAATTCTAGGTATTAAAAATGACCCTAAGGCTACTCTTCAATTTTTTCTGTCTATGAAAATAAATACATCAGGATGGTGCTGTTACCAAAGTTTACATAAAATTGGAAATGTTAATAGACTTGAAATAAAATAATTAAGTTTACCTCTTGGTTCTGCCACTTGTTAACACTTGACCTAACCTGTCTTTTGGTCAATTTCCTCTTCATAAAGACAATAATCAATTTCATTTACGAAGGTTCCTGTAAAGTCCTGATACTCACAACCCTTTTTTTAAGTCCGCTCATTTTATGCTGAAAAGTCTCTGTAAGTTTTGGATAGGATAACACCATACCAGGACAGGCCCTGGTGCACCGTTGGACGATGACACTTGCTATATCAGCTTTTACATCTGCTCTCTCTTCTTTAGTTTACTTCCTGCAGAATCCAACAAATGATCTCTTTCTTTTAGTTTTCCTTTTGAATGACTATAGATCAATGTAACTGACAAGGAACAGTGAACATGTGGTACCATTTCCAAAACAGCAACCATGTTTACCTTTCCTGACGCGCAGCTTGGGGGAAAAGCCTCAGGATCTCTGCATGGAGGGGCTCCACTTGTGCCACGTTCTTCACCTTCATCTCCAGCAGGTAATCTTTGCCAAATTTGCTTTTCAGGTGTTGGATGGAACCAATGCATCTGGAGGTAGGAGGAGGATGAGGCCATATGAGAAAGGGGAAAAAATCATACAGTATAATGTTTGAGAACCTTGATTCGCTGCTTGCATTGTCTCAAGGTCCCTATTGTTAGACCTGGGCACAGTCGTTTCAGCTGTTTTCAGTGATCTCTCCCTGCCCACACACAAAATTTTCCAGCAACGCACCTTGGGTTCAAGAGTGGGTCCAGGACAGGCACTCACCTCAACCTCCCAGACACCATGATGGCCACTCGGTCACACACGGCCTCAGCCTCTGCCATGTAGTGGGTGGTCAGGAGGGCACCCCTTTCTGTGTTTCTGAAGGTAGCCCGGATGGCCTGCCTATATTGTCAAGAGATTATTTGCAATTTAGGAAATCTTCTAATTAATCAGAAAGTGATAAGGAAAAGAATTTTTAACTGGCATGCATGTGAATAATTAGCAAAAAGAGATTAAGCAAAAGAGGGCTCTTGGTATGGCAGGTAGGATGAGGAAGGGCAAGCTAGGCGAGAGCTGCTAAACTGGAATCATGCATTGGAAGAGGGGCGTTACAGAACACAACATTCTTTACAGGGTTGTATTTAAAGAGAAGCACTAAGCAAGAGAGGCTTGTTTATGAGAAGTCTGTATAAAGGGGAACAGAATGACATAAAATTTAACAACAGCAACTCACAACCTAGTGAGAAGAAAATAAACGCACAGTAAATGCACACAATGACAACCACGTTTACACCTTAATGAGAACTACTATTCTCATGCTAAGTACTGAACACTAAGTGACTGTGGTCCAGAAATGCACCTAAAAGATCAACTGAGCACTTATGAAACTCAAGAATGAGACCTACAGGCCCTGACCATGGTAATTCTTCAATGAGAAATGGTTTTATTATCAGGGATTTTTTTTTTTTTTGCAAAGTATTGGTTTTACAAGTGACATTGATAGTTTCTTTTTTCCTCCACAAAAGAGTTTAAGGGACAATTTTTACAGAAGGAAAATGGTTCGCAAACTCCATGCAAATTATCCATGCTGGCCCTGACCATGGTAATATTCCTCACCACATTTGCTGCTGCCCCTCGGGGTCCATCCCGGTTGACGGCTCATCCAGAAGCACCACTGACGGGTTCCCCAGGATGCTCAGCACAAAGCACAGCTGCAATGGGAGGAACAGCCCTTCTGGTTCCCATCTATGACACTTGCAGAGCAACACCAAGCCCTGCCCATACCTTTCTCTTTATTCCCTCTGACAAGGTCTTCACGGGAGCCTTCAGCTGGTCCTGCAGCTTGAGTGCATCCACTAACCTGAAGGAAACAGTAGAGCCGTACAGTCTTCTTGACAAGGAGGAAGTAGAAAAGAGGATAGGCCAAGCAAGGGTGGAGGAGCAGAGCTCAGAAATACAGTTCTGGAAATACATGTGGTGGTGGTGGTGGTGGGGAGGAGGGGGAATATTACTGGCTGACTTGCTCCCCGACAAAAGATAATGTTGCCTTTTGAGGAAACAGAAGGACATGTCATGATATCCAAATAGTTGTTCTATGACAGTCTAAATTTTAGTATTTTTGGCTGGGTGCGGTGGCTCCCAGCGCTTTGGGAGGCCGAGGCAGGTGGATCACCTGAGGTCAGGAGTTTGAGATCAGCCTGACCAACATGGAGAAACCTCATCTTTACTAAAAATACAAAATTAGCTGGGCGTGGTGGCTCACGCCTGTAATCCCAACTACTCGGAGGCTGAGGCTGGAGAATCACTTGAATCCGGGAAGCAGAGGTTGCGGTCAGCTGAGATCATGCCATTGCACTCCATCCTGGGTGACAAGTATGAAACTCCATCTCAATAAATAAATGAATAAATAAACAAATAAATAAATAAATGTTAATATTTTTCATGTATTTTACCAATGAATACTTTCAATTTTTAATTTTATTATTATTATTAGAGACAAGGTCTGACTCTATCCCCCAGGCTGGCGTGCAGTGGCTCAATCCTGGCTCACTGCAGTCTCTGCCTCTTGGCTCAAGTCATCCTCCCACCTCCATCTCCTAAGTAGCTGGGACCACAGGTGTGCGCTACCACCATGCCCGGCTAATTTTTGTATTTTTGTATTTCTTTTAGAGATGGCATTTCACCAAGCTGCCTAGGCTGGTCTCAAACTTATGAGCTCAAGTGATCTGTCTGCCTTGGCCTCCCAAAGTGCTGGGATTAGAGGCATGAGCCACTGTGGCCAGTCTTTTTAAATTTTCTTGGTTAATATGAGAAAGAAAATTAACACTTTGAAATCCAGAAGAAGTTTCTAGTTGTAAATCTACCCAGTGTGACCTGGGTCAGCATTTAGAGTCTCTCATCCTGAATTTCCTGTGAGGTTCGTCACTGCCGACCTTACCCTCCACCCTCCCTTGTGGCTCCTCTGTGTACCGTGTGATGGCAACCTCGGCATCCTCTTTCCTCAGCCCTTTCACTGCGGCGTACACCTCCAGGTGCTGCCTCACTGTCAAGCTGGGCCACAGTGCGTTCTCCTGAGGGCAGTACCCCAGGAACTCCAGGGCATCCCCTCCAGCACTCCCTTTCAGTAGCACCTGCAGATGAAAGTTCCCTCTGAGAACCTACATTCTGCACTGCTTCTTTGAGTATTTCCATGACATCTTCCTCTTCGCAAACCTAGAAAAACTAGAGAAACTCTAGGACGTCATTGAGTTTAATAATCTGTAATCATTTTGCATTAGAGAAAGGTTGTCAGAAAGTAAACACGTGAAAATGAATGTGTGCACAGCCAGCAATCCAGTCTCAGCTGAAAAATCCAATATCCCATAAATGTGGTGCCTGTCCATCCTGGCCAACAGTTGATATGCATTTTTTTAATTACTGTCAAAATGAAACATATTGATTGAATTACTATTTAACTTCACTCATGGATCAACATCTTTTGAGTACCTCCTATGTAACAAGTGCTGTGTTGCCTGTGGGTACAGCAGAAGGTGGAATAACTAGTGCCTCTGTTATTTGGAGTTTCCATTCTACTGAATGAATGAATCAGGCAATAAACAAGTAGACAAATGAATACACAAAGTAAAGACAGATCAAAAGTGGTGCTGTGTGGACATTCAAGAGGCTTGGGTAGAGAATAACTGGTGAAGTGACAGTAGGTAGGGTAATCAGAAAGAGCCTGTCTGCTGAGGGGACATTTCAACAGAAAAGGAGAAGGTACCAGTCACGGGAAAAAGGCAAGAGGCAAGGAATTCGGGGCAGAGCAAAGAGTGAGACCAAAGCCCTGTGTGGGGATGAAGCTTGATGTGGAAGGTTGATGGGGAGGACAAAAATGTGGCCGGAGGGACAGGAAGGTCTGCTCCTGCAGGTGCCTTCAAGACAAGGAGGGGTGTGTCCTTCCAGCCACAGAGCAGCAAGACGTCGCTGGAAGTATTTAATCAGGAGAATGTATAGGTTAAAAGAAAAACTCACACTGGCTGATCCAATTAAGCTCATTTTGTGACACCCAAAGAGCTGACTTTCTACTTCAGATCAGACTTACCTTTCAAAAGATTTCATTCCAGTGCTTCAGGGAGCAGTTATCTCCTTTCCTCCCATGCTTAATGAGAAATAAAATACTGACTTAGGGCCCAGGTGGTGGTGACTGAGTTGGACGGTGTCCATGATTGAAATTAAGAAGTAAGTTAGAGTTGGCCAAGCCACCAGCAGAGAGGCGCCTTCATGAACATCTGCTCTCACCGTGGCTATAGAGGGATCGTGAATATCCGTTTTCTCTTCTTTCTTTAGTGCGATATTTGTCAATAGCATTCTGAGCTGTCTTTTCCTTTCTTGGCTTGACTACTAGCCCCTTTCCCATGGTACAGTTTCACAGACCTGTGCCTTATATTCTATTCTGCACTTTCCCTGGACATTCTTTGTAAAAGAGTTCTTAAGGTTTTCTATTTCTGCCATAGAATTTGAGAGAAAATGTTTTATCTCTACCCCATGATATTGCTCTGTCAGATAAACCTGAGCTCTTTTTCTGTTTTCCTAGCCACCTCATACAACTAAATTGCAAGTACAATTTAAGTCGATTTCACCTCCTTGTATCTCATTTTTGAGCTATTTCTTGAAAACGCTCCCAAGAAATAGTTGCATTTGCACAAAAACGTGTGCACTTTGTGAAGGACAACTGTCTAATACAGACTTTTTTTAAAAAAGTTTTACTAAATATTAACTATTACATACTGGAAAGACAGTGCTCACTAAAAATGCAAATCCATGTGACTGACGGCAGTATAAATAGGATTTGTATGAATTCTGGCATTGATTTCAGCTCTGATGCTGAACATTCTCTTTTAATGCCTTTAATAATTACTCCTTGAAAGCGGCAAACCACATTGCCATGTGTGTACCTATGCAACAATCCTGCATGATCTGCACATGTACCCCAGAACCTAAAGTACAATTAAAAAAAAATAATAATAATATAATAATAATTATTCCTTGATGGTGGCCGCAGCCTGTCTGCAGCCACTGCAGCGAAGATGCTGGCTGCAGCAAGGGAGACATCTTAATGCCTTTAATAATTATCCCTTGATGGCAGTGGCAGCCTGTGTGGAGCGGCCACAGTGAAGATGCTGGCTGAAGCAGAGGGGGTGTGGCTGGGGCTGTGCACTCTGGGGAGCTGCTGGAGGCCAGAAACAGGCAGGAGCCCTGCCCTTTACTGAATTGGGGCATCCTTGTGCTCCCAGGGGGGCTGGTGCATGCTCCAATTTTGGAGCAAAGTTGTGGCCAAGCCTAGGCACTGTCACAACCCTGCCAGGCATGTGAGCACTCAGGGTCACACTGACATGCCAGCCTCCTGCTGCCTCAGCCCCCTCTGGACTTTGAGCCCTGACAAGTATGGGAAAGAGGCCAGGGGGGTGCTGATGGGAGTTTGGCACAGGCCTGCACGTGCCCCTCAGCACAAACAGCCTGGGTGCCATGGATGGCATATTGATGGCTGGAGGCAGACAGGTTCCTGGATCGAAAGGAGTGGGTCCCTGGTGAAACCTCACCTTCAGGCCAGGGATGGCCTGAAGCCTGGGTGCCAGGGTGCCAGTTCCAGGTGGAGTTTGTGGCCCAGAATGAGAACCTATGGTGCTTTTTCCTGGCTTGCCCATGGCCATCCACGGACCAATCAGCCCACACTTCCTCCCTTCTGAGCCCATAAGAATCCTGGACTCAGCCAGATTCACACAGATGTAGGGACTACCAGCTGCAGAAAGGAGCTACCCACTTTGGATCTCCTCTCAGTTGAGAGCTGGATAGTCATTGGGATGACCTGCCTGTAAATAGGAGCTACCCACACTGGGTCTCCTGAGAGCTGTTCTGTCACTCAGTGAAGCTCCTCATCTCCAGTTGTCCACATGCCTCATTCTTCCTGGATGCAGGATAAGAGCTCAGGACCTGCTGAATGGTGGGACTGAAAGAGCTGTAACACAAACAGGGCTGAAACATGCTCCCTGCTTGTCACAGGGAGTCCAGACTTAGGAAGTCCCTGAGCCAGGACTGTGACACCCTCTTTAGGGCTCTGTGCTTCCTGTCATCTCCAAGCTTCTGGATGCCACTATGTTTTTCGGTGCCTGCAGTGAAAGCTGCTTACAGTATGCCTGGTCCAGCCACAGCTTTACATGGAGCTGCTGCCTGTGCCAGTGCTTGGAGCTGACTGCCCCGCCACAAGCAGCATGCCTGGCTGTGTGCAGCAGCCAGATCCCATGCTTGCTGATACACCCATCACTGCTCTTCATCTGGCTTGCCCTTGGTAGGCTCGGGATCTAGGCTGGTAACACAAACCAGCAGCCTGCTGAGCCGAGTGGGTAGAATGAGTCCAGTGGGTCTGAGCAAAATTTAAGCAAAGGTGCCACTGGCTACAGAGGTTTTGACTAGAAAAGCAACACCTTTAGGATTTGGTGACACCCTTTCAGGCTTAACTTTTGTGTGCATTTAAGTGATAATTTGTGAATTCATTCTCCTGTGTATTTCATTAATCATTTCAGTTATCTAATGCTTAAGTGACATTTGTTGTTTTTAAGGTCATCAAATCTTATAAATCTATTTCACCACTGGATAACATATTTTGTGCCTAATTCACCTACCTGTCCAGCAGTTGGTTTTGTGTCTCCAGTTATCACCTTAATGGATGTGCTTTTGCCAGCTCCATTATGTCCTAATAATCCTAAAACCTCACCTGAAAAAAAAATGGTTATATTTAATATTAATCTACTTTAATGGTGACATTAAGAGTAAAACATAGTTGAAATCTCACTATGTGACAAGCATTTGCTATTAGTTGTCATTTAATAATCACAACCACCCTGAGAAGTTGTTACTGTAGCCCCTTCTTATGTAGTTGGGGCAGAAACTCTCAATGATGAGGTTACTTGTGCAAAGTCACACTGATGGGAAGTGGCAAAACCACTCTTGGAAGCCAAGTGAGTCAAATTCTGTCTCGTGTGGTTCTAACCTTGGTGCAATAATGGCACAAACCGAGGGCATGTAAAACTGTCTGGTCTCACCTTCAGAGTGTGCTAGCACAACCTGTCAGTTCTTTTGTGAAAAGCAATGAACATTAGGAAATCAACTGTGTTCATTTAATAGAAATGTTATGATTTCAGAAGTTCATCTTATTAGAGAGCTTATGGTTTCATTGTAGATGTGACTAGTCTCCTCTTCGTGGGGTTAAATAATTTAAGTTAGAAATGAAACATGTAAAGGAAGCTGTCATTGTCACTCTCCTCTGGGTATGCACGTGAACCAAGAGGTGGTGTCCAGAATAATGCTCATTAGGAGCCACGAAGCTCTAAGGAGGACTCTGAGCCTGCAGTGAAAGAGCCCCATGGCCAACCTTTTCTAACACAGAAGGAGACATTTCTTGTGGCTATCTTATTCTTCCTCTTGGAAAAACAGCCTTTCCTCTTCCCTGCATACTCCTTGCGTAGACAGCTGGCAATGATGACTGGCTTCTGTAAATGACAAGAAGTTGTGACAGACCTTAATTCTCTCCATTAACTTTGATACAAAGTTTCATCTTCCCATTGGTTGGACCCTTTGTTGCCCAAGCCATGCATCCGAGTAGAACTTCTATTTGGTGACACGCTCCTTGGCCATGCCCCTATCCTAACACTTGGTTTTGGAGAGAAGAGACTATCATTTCCTCTCCTACAAAGGCAGTTTTTTTCAGGAGCACATTATTTTATACAGCTTGCCTGTCCTTTCAGAACAAACAAGGGCAATGAGATTTAGAGAAGCACTGATTAACCTCAAACAACAAAACAAACGCTGTGGGCTGGACTTGACCCTGAATTTGTACTGTGTGCTTTTTCCAACAAGCAATGATATTTGTTGCTTAGCTCAGTTTCTGAAATTCTTTCTTGGCTTTAATAATTTCTATTGTACAATATTTTTAATTTATTCTAAGAACAACAAAAGAATTGACTTTTAATCTGCTCATTTAGTTGCAAAAATGGCAACTACCTACTAAAATAGTGATCCTCATTTGTAAGGAATAGAGAAACTCAAGATTATTTGAGAATTAGATTAGTAGATTGACTAATGAAAAACATTTGTGTTAAATTTTACCTCATCAAAATTAGAATTCAAGGCATTTGCTGTTCTCACTCTTTCCATCTGAACATCTTCATCTTCTCCTTCTGGTTCTTCTGGATTTTGGCACACATCACTGCTTCTTGGATAAATTCTAGGGTCAAAACCATCTATTAATAATTGATTTCTCTCTTTCATCTTTGTATCAAAAGTTGCATTCTTTAAAGCTTATTTTTGAGTATTATGAGCAATTAACAAACCATGATAATCTCCCTTCACGACTCCCATCCCCTTACAACTTCCTTGCTTATCTATACAAATATGTTTTTATCAATATCAACAGTAACTTGAAACCTAATAGCTGACAAAGGATTCTTATATTATAACTCAATAGAGTAATTTTTCTGGGAACCCTAGCTTTGACATCAACATGTTGATGTCTTATGTTTTATGAGGAAAATGGGACAGGATATTTATAATGAGGAGTTTCTAACAACATACAGGTTAGATGCTTGATCTCTCATTAAGCCTAACCATTTCTTTGGAATATGTGGCATATTTACTTTTCCTCTCCATTCTAAGTCTGATTATATTCAGGATACACTTATTCTAGTCTCTCTTCCCTTATATGCCTCCTCCATACTGATCTCAGATTTCCTAAAGGTCTGCTTTCATCTTGGCAGTCTCCCATCCAACTTTCTATAATAGCAAAAGATGAAATTGATGTGGTATGGGAGACACAGAGGGAGTAAGATGCTTATGCTTGCTTCTTTGTATGGTGCCAAAACCAGTCTCAGCTTTTAAGACCCATTAATAACTGAACCAGTCTGTGATCCAATGACTGGGATGCTCGCTACCAGGAAAGAACACAGCTATTGGTGTCCTTGGCCAGTGGATCATTCTGTTCCCTCCTCCTGGATGGACAGCATTTCTTCAACTGGCAATATACTGTTTGTTAGATGGTACTGGTCACATGGAACTTTCCTCAGTGCTCCACCGTGCGTAGTGTCAGATAGAGCCTTAACACTCCATGTTTCAGGTCTGTTTCCTCCACTAGATCATAATCTTCCTGGGTTTAGGTATCTGGATCTGTATTATTTGTATGGGCACAGGGTTCCTACTCCAGCCTATCCTAGCACATGGCACCTCTTTGTTAATGATTTGATTTATGCATAAAAAAGTTACGATATTAACCAACAAAATAAAAATCTGATTTGATTTTTCCAACCTAAAGACAGGATCCTTTCTCATTGATTTCTTTCCAAACTTCCATTCCAGACATCGAAGAATAAAAAGAAAAATCATAAAATGAAGGAAAGGCTAGGAATAAAGAGAGATGCACAGTTAGAAACAAAAACATAATTGTTTAATATCAGAGATGCCCTATAAATAATTGAACTTCTACAAAAATACATTAAGAAAAATAATTACAAATTTCTAGTAACCTATCTACCAAAGTATAAAACTATCAAGTTCATTTTCAATCTTTTTTATAGAAACATTGGAAACAACTATAGTTATGTTACATCATTACTTTCTCATCTCCTCTAAGAGTTGTGTCCTTAAAATTTGGGAGGCACATTTTCTAGTCAGTTGATCTTTTAAAAAATAACTCTTCCAGATTTTACAAGCATTATATCTCCTTGAGCTATAGATATCTATATCTCTAACTTAATAAAAATTTTCACAGTGTGTACAGGAATAAAAATTATTAGTAGTAAAAAGCAATAATTTTTAAAGAGGACTGTGTTCTTACAATTAGGAATACCAGAACTGCCTGTGCATTTCCTGGCTCTCCACCAAAGACAGGAAATAAGAGGAGCTGCAAAAGAAAAGACAGTTGTTAAACAGGAAGTTTTTTGTTTCCTGAATTTTGTCCACATATATGTGAATTGGCCCTAAACAGCCCTACTAACATTTGACCATGAATATCACCTAAGTGCCCTTTCTCTAACTCCTGACCTCGTGATCCACCCACCTCAGCCTCCCAAAGTGCTGGGATTACAGGCGTGAGCTAAGTGCCCTTTCTAAAGTGTATAGCAAGGAGCTGTCTTCCTTCCTCTCAAGGTTGATGAGCTTTTATATGAAGCAATAGGATTTATTAATTACCAATCACCTGGCTAGAGAATCCTGAAGATCCATGCTAACCTCCCCAAACAATGAGAGACAGTTTATTCCATTCTTCTCACACAGAACTTCACACCTGCCTGTGCCCATTGTTTCTCTCTGTGGGGCCCTTTCTCTTCCTTTCCCCTTCCCATAGATACCTCTTCACTCATGTAAACTTCCTTCCTTTTGCAGGAGTATAGGTATCAGTCAGCCAGAAAAAAAGGACTTTATTTATATTGGGTGCTTCTTTAGAACTCTGAAATCCCAAAGATCAGGAACATTTCATTTGCTTCCTTGTAAAGCCGAGCATATCCAGGAAGGAATAAGGCCCCCAGTGAGTATAAGGACTGCTCTATTTCCCACCACCCCTTACCCTTCCTCCCCATATATTAACCAGGACCAGATTTTCCATTACAAGTCAGCTAGAACATATTGTCTTATCTGGGAGAAAATCAGTTGGATTCCATGAGGTGGAAATCTTCGAACCCCATGCATTTTAAACATGTTGTAGTATACCTTCCACATTGGGCAAAGCTTCACAATTGGTCCTGAGTTTCAGGGCACTGGGACAGACTGTGTCATTACTTACCTGATAAGATAAGAACAAACAGCCAATCATTGTGGAAGTTGGTATTAAAAAGGTGAAGATAAATGGAATTTCAATTTCAATGATATCAAAAGCAAATCCAACCATAGAGAATAAAGTGATCTAAAAAAATGTAAATATAAATGTTAATCATTCTGAATTTCAATGTAAGTTCCAAATTGAGATGGCTCATCTTGAAGATATTATTAACTTCAACTCCAACCTCACAAACCAAGCTGAAATTGGTAATCTTCATTAATATTTTATTTTAGTGACTTAGCCAAATTCCTTTGGCCTAAGGTTTCACAAATGCGGTATTACTTGATAAATCTAGGATTCGATATATAGATTTTTTTTTCTCTGCTTTTTGAGATGGAGTCTTGCTCTGTCACCCAGGCAGAAGTACAGTAGTGTGATCATGGCTCATTGCAGCCTTAAACTCCTGGGCTCAAGTGATATTCCTCCCTCAGATTTTCAGGTACCTGGGACTACAGGTGCGCGCCAACATGCCCAGCTAACATTTCTGTATTTTTAGTAGAGATGGGATTTCACCATGTTGCCCAGGCTGATCTCTAACTCCTGGGCTCAAGTGATCCACTGACCTAGGTCTTCCAATGTACACCCAGCACCACCATATATGATATTTTAATTAAAGTGGATAAACTTAAAAAAATAAAAGTATATAAGCAAAAAACAAAGAATAAAATTGAAATTGATATCGAACATAATAAAACAACAAGAATAAGAGACTTTTGGTAACTATACCAATGGGAAAATAAAAGCATTTAACAACATGGAATGGCTTAAGCAGAAGTACTAAAATACAAAATTCAGGGATAAGAGAAAGTGATAGGTACACTGGAAGCCCTCACATTTTACTTTCTAAAACACAGCAATGACTTCTTGAAAGTTTTTGTACTTCTAATTTCTCTGTCTTCCAAATCATCATCTTTATGGCTATCAAAGTATTCTTCCTCCAAGTTTATCTCCAATCCTATTTACATTCTGCACTATAAACTTTTACGGCATCCCATAGCCCATAGAATAAATTCTTGAGCACATTATTTAAGGGCAGCCATAATTTTATTTTTTTGCCATAACTAGGACCATGGCCATTCTGCACCTTGTTTTTTGTCCATATCTAGACGAGATTATTACCAGTTCCTAGGATCAGCGTGAGCTTTTTCTCTTCCAGGTTTCTGTTCATTATTTCTATTCACACCTCACACTTCTCTTGGCTGAAATCTTACTCTTTTTCAGATTTCACCTTTTATAAGAAATCTCTGCTTTCATTTTCATAAATGAATCTCTCACTTATCTGTTTTTTCATAGACCTCTTTATTCAGTTGTATAATAGACTCTTAAGATAGAAAATAACTCATGACTCTGTTTTAATAAGTGGCTGATGACTTATCTGTTTATCTTTTGAGAGTTCTTTCAGGGTTAAAACTGTCTGCTTAATATATTTCCTCCCATTATCAATCTTAACTTGGACATACTGCAGAAGTCAACAGTTGTTTATTGAATTAATAATTTACTTTTGCCATCCTGAAATCATAGGATTAGAATACATACTCTTAAATCATACACATTTTTCCTCCTAATTTAGACAAAAGAAAGATCGCTTTACAAAATTAATTCTCAGCAGGGAGTCTGGTGAAGTAGTTTCTAGTTTTAACCACGTCAGTAACAGAATTTGTAATCTTGTGTTTATGAGGGTTTTGGGGCTTATTTCTTTTTCAGTAAAAAGAAGATATAGATGGTTTACAGGTTTCCCTCTGGCTCAGTATTTTATAGTTCTAGAAACAATTTGGCTACTTTAAAGAGAGACAAGGATGAAAAAAGGTGCAGATTTTGAAAAGAATCCACATATAACACAAATGTAAAATATTTTAGACCATAATATTATCATCCTACAGAGGGCAAAATTTAAATGATTAGCTCAGAGTTATATATTGAATATATACAGTATACATCCACAAGAAACATACTTACAATATAGAAACAAAATGACCAAATGCCACTATTTTTTCTCCCTTTGTGAAAGATGAATGAAATCACATATGTCATGAAGATAAGAGAAAAGGAATAACCAACAGCACATGGGATCTAAAATCAACAGGAATGAACAGGAATGTGAAGCTTAGTTAAATACAAATGCAATCAAGGAAAACATTTAGGATCCAACACATTGTCATAGCCCAGCGTTTTACAGTTCTTTAATTTATGACCATATAAATATTGATGGAAATATTTCAAATTTTCAAATTAAATCACACAATGATATTGTGAATATTTCACTTACTTGAATATTGTCACTTACTTGAATAATATGAATTACAGTTAAAAATATTTCTTCAAACTCTAAAACGTAGCTCATTAAATATATAAAAATGAACATCAAGAAGTACAGGGGAACATCCACCAGCGCCTGTCCAAACCAGTAAGCAGAAGGGAAGAGTCCAGAAATCCGTAGCTGAGACCGAGCTCTGTTCTAATTAGAAGACAGCAAAGACACAAAGTTTGCTGCTTAAGAAAATGTGGATTATGCAAGGAACTATTCCAGCAAAATCTTTAGTTGTAACAATTCTAGATTATGGCTACAAATGTAATCTGGACTAAGGGATGTGGGTAGTTACAAACATAAATAACCAGTCTGCTGCCTTAATGAACTACACTGATGTTCATCACCCACCTGGTAGAAATATGTAAATGAAGACCTTAGAATGATCAAGGCATGAACACTGTGGCAAACAAAACAGTGATTTTATAACTTACAAGTGGGTAGGGGTGAGTGGGAAAGACAGTTTATTCCTCTAAACAACTAACTTCTCATCACAGTGATTTGAAGTACATATATATATGTATATATACATATACATACATACATACACACACATATAATTGCATTATCCTTTAATTGGAATAAAAGAAATTGGGTTGTTCTGCCATAGTCCATATTCATATATTTATCACTCATTCAAATATTTATGTGTATGTACATAAATATAAATACATTTATAAATGTAAATATATTTTATGTTGTTTGTCATTCTGTAAATAAACATACTAAATTACATGTTTTAAAAGTACTTATGAAGTGTTGTGGTTTTCAGCATAATCAATAGGTTTATACATTAAGCTATTCTAATAGTTGTGAATTTAAAAAAAATACTTAAATTCATTTATTGCTGGGTTTTGATGAGCTAGATGATGTTTCTGCCTGAGACATAATTTGACCTAAAGATTCATATCAGAGCCTCCCAACATCAGACACAGGTCTATGCGGGTAGTGGAATTGGTAAGGAATTGATGATTGACTCAACACATGAGTGGAGGTGAGAGAAGAATGAAGGATGATTTTTGGATCTTTAGAAATGACTGAGCATGTGGTGCTGCTATTTATGGATAAAGTAGGAAGGAGGGAATACATTAAAGTGGCTATACATTCAGTTCAGGTTTAGAAGGACAAAGCTTGAGACATCTGTGTCGCCTATAGTGGAAGTGCTGAGAAGGATTTGTATCAACATTGGAGGTCAAATTAGATACAATTATAGATCTGGGATAAAGTCAGATCTGGGGGTGACCAGCTGGTAGAGGGGATTTGAAGCCATGGAGCTAGATGGGCTTGCCTATGACAGAATGGCATCTAACATGAGAAGACAGCCAAGGGCCAATATCAGGATTTCAGAAATTTAGAGATTATACAGAGGAATGAGAATCTCCAAATGAGACAAACAATGGACAGTCTTAGGATAAACATGGAGAAATTGTGGCCTCACAAAAGCCAAAGAAAGTGTTCATGTTTCCTGTGGAGGAAGTTTTAAAGTTTGGCTTATGTTAATAGCAGAATGACTCATAGTTACATCACACTATTAAAAAGAATTTCTTGAGATTCCTGCATGTTCCACCTGGAAAGGGAACATCACATAAATCTCACACTCTTTTTTGTGGGCAATAGAGAGAGAAAAAATATGAAACAGATGAAGATGACACAGTAGAGATGCTTACACAAGGTTTCATGGACTTTTTTCATAAAGTCACAAAAATTGAGTGTTAAAGGACATTTTTTTGAAACCTGTAAGTAAAGCCAATGCAAGTTGGCCTGCGTTGATTAATCATATAAATTCACCACCTGTGATTGCCACTCAAAATCTGGTTCCACTGCAGAACTACCAAATCAGAATCATCTTTTAAACAAGATTCTCAGGTAATTTGTAGACACATTATAGATTCATTTGGATTAATGAAAGAGTGTCTGTAAATAAAAATCTGTAGGTTGTCAGTTCCATATTGAAATTTTCTCTTTATCTTTTCAAGTTCTCACATTTCCAAAAATATCATTTCCTTTTATTTCAACAATCTCTTTTTAATTAATTTTTTGAGGTATAATTCTCAAACAAGAAAAAGTACCCATATTACCTATATAGTTGAATGAGTTCTGATGAATGCATATGTTCCTGTACCACAATCACAGGTAAGGCATCGAACACCCTCTGAAGTTTCCCATGACACTTTGCTGTCCATAGCCTTTACCACTTGTTACAAGTGATCCCCCACACCCCGAGTCTGCCTTCTGTCACTGTAGATTAATTTTACCTTCCTAAGAATCTTATATAAATTAAATCATCCTAATTAAAAGTACCTAATCATTTGTGGTTATCACTCCCTCAGTGTAACGGTTCTGAGATTCACCTGCATTTATTAGTTGTTCCTTCTGTTATGTTGCTGAGTCGTATTCCATTGTATGGCTATATCAGAATTTGTTTATCAATTCATTGTTTGGGGGACACTTGGGTCGTTTCAAGTTGTTGGCTGTTATGACTAATGCTGTTCAGACACATCAAGTGTTTATGTGGGAAGATGTTTTCTTTTGAGTAAATAGGAGAAGAATTGCTATGTCATAACAATAAGTATATTTTTAACTTTATAAGAAACAGCCACATTATTTTACAATGTAATTGTACAATTTACATTCCCACCCAATGCACGGGAGTTCTGGTTTCTCCACATCCTCATAAACTCTTGATACGAATAGTCATTCTAACATTATTAATTTTATTGAGTGTGTAGAGCTATTTCATTGAGGCTATTTTCCTGATTACTAATGACATTAACCATCTTTTCATGGGAGTATTTTCCATCTGTACATCTTCTTTGGTAAAGTATATATTCAAATACTCCATTTTAAAAATTAGTTTATCCTCTATTACAGAGGTATGAGAGTTCTTTACATATTCTTGATACGAATCTTTGTCACATATATAAGTATTGTGAATATTTTTCTCCTAGCCTGTGGCTTGCCTTTTATTTAATTTTTAAAATTAGTTAATTAATTTATTTTTTGAGATGGAGTCACAGTCTGCCACCCAGGCTGGAGAGCAGTGATACGATCTCAGCTCGCTGCATCCTCTGCCTCCCGGGTTCGAGCGATTCTCCTGCCTCAGCCTCCCAAGTAGCTGAGATCACAGGCACACACCACCACACCCAGCTAACTTTTGTATTCTTAGTTGATACGGGGTTTCCTCTTGTTAGTCAGGCTGGTGTCGAACTCATGACCTCAGATGATCTGCCTGCCTCGGCTTCCCAACGTGCTGGGATTACATGCGTGAGCCACTGAGCTCGGTGGCCTTTTGTTTTTTATTGGTGTTTTACAAAGAGCAGAAGCTTTTAACTTTGATGAAGTTCAAGTTATCTTTTTTTAAAATTACATATGATTCTTTTTCCATCTGAAAAATATCACCTACGGCAAGATCTGTGATTCATTTCAAATTAATTTTGTGCATGGTGTGATGGATAAGAAATTTTTCTTTTCAGGATGATATCAACTTGTTCCACCATAATGTGTTGAAAAGTCTAATCTTACCCCCATTTATTTGGTAATTTTATTGAAAATCAATTGATATATGTGTGGGTTTATTTCTGAAATGTGTATTTCATTTCATATATCTACATAATTATTCTTAATACAACACATTCTTAATTACTAAAAATTTGTAGTGAGCCTTGAAATCAGAAGTTTATTTTCCAACTTTGATTTTTTTCCAAAGTTATTTTGTCTATTCTAGTTTGTTGGTATATCCAAATAAAGTTCAGAATAATTCTCTATCACTTATTTATCTATATATTTCAATTTATAAAACTTTCTTTTATTTTTATAACTTAGAATTTATGTCTGATTTGCTGTTCAATTAAGCATGTATACATTTTCTTATGAAAACTCCTGTAAAATTACCTTCAGCTTCCGATTATGCAAAATAATGGAAGTTGCAATTACTCATTATTACCTTATAATCATCGATGCTGCTCATGGCAATGTAGGGTGGGCAACTCGATGTTAAAACCAGCCAGAATATGATATATACCAGGAATCCGAGTGAATAGCTCAGTCCATTCTGAAAATGCAAAGGATACAATGAATTGAATGAAAAAATTTTAGACTAAGTTTGCATAATTCTGCCTTACGTCCCTCTTGAGATTCCCAGACTCTCTCATTATCCTTACAGTTTTGACACTTAAATCTTGGCTTTATACTCAAATTTATAAATAAGTGATTGAAGAAGATGAATGCACTGATAACATTTGGAAAATAATAAGAGAAAGATTTTTCTCTTTTCTTGCCTTATGATTCTAAAATTTATTTTGGTGCTAAATGGCAAATTATAATTCACAGTTGACACATTCATTTTCTTAACTGACCTTCATCTCAAATGTCACAACTTGACTTAAAAAATACCCGACATTTTATGGGTACGGTAATAATAAGTTAGTTTTTTAGGTACACCATGAGACCAGATAAATATTGGTTGAGGATTCAAAAGTAGAGATGAAGTACTAGAAGGGAAAGCAAAAACACCATGAAAACCTTTCCCTAGTTCCATCTGTTGCTGCTCCTGTTTGTCACAAGCTTTAAGGATAAAAGATCACAAACTGTCTTGAAAGCCAGTCCCATGTTATTTTCATGATTCACATAGTTGCTTGTTTGATTAAACATACTACGGAAGAAAGTTATAACCAGACCCTGGTGGTCTTCAGCTTGGTCACCAGAAAGCCACTTGCTAAGGTTCCAGCTTATTGTTGGATGCTTCCAGAATGCCCTGAGTTCAGTACTTAGTGGCCAATCTGTTGACTTTGGGGAGGGTAGAAGCAAGTTCTGAAACTCCAGGAAACTCTGAGTTTGGGGGCAATGAGCAGGTAAAGTAGAGTAGAGAATGAAATGAGTTGCTGGGGATATTGGTTAAAGTGAATATATTGGTCATATAGATACAGAGTCAGCTGAGCTAATTCATTCATTATTAGCTCCAATAATGAATGGTATCTAATTCATTCTAGCTGAACAGGATATCTTGATAGATAGAAGTCTGAGGTAATTTGCCCAATTATTTTACACTGCTCTCAGAAACCAGAAAGCTAAAAGGCCTTCACAGTCACAAAACATTAATTAAATAAACCATAGCATATATTCCAAAATTAATTCATACTTGGTGGGTGACTAAAATCTTTTACTTTAATGATTAAGTTTCTTGCACATCCTTAATTAAAGGAAGTTTTACTTCCTGAGCACACAGTGAAATACAGTGTGAGAAGGTAACTGAAGATCTTGCTGAAGCATACAAAAATAATAATGGCAGCTGGGTGCAGTGACTCACACCTGTAATCCCAGCACTCTGGGAGGCCAACATGGGAGGATCTCTTGAGCCCAGGAGTTCGAGGTTACAGTGAGCTATGATCCCACCACTGTACTTCAGCTGGGTGGCAGAGTGAGACCCTGCCTCTAAAAGTAAATGTAAAAGAATGATAGATACGTGGTCTATTTTATGTATACATGAGTACATGATTATTAGCCATATATATTATCATAAAACCCTGAAGTGGGATGTAGATAATTTGATGACCCTAACACTTACTTATGTACTTAACAATTAAGTTGTTTCATGTTTATCATGTTACAGGTTTTTTCCTAGGTAAAAGATATTTATATAGTGTTAAAAACACATGATCTTTGTGCTCAAAGAACTCTCTGATAGGGAGAAATATATGTATACAATAAGTAAAAAGGAATCATTACAAACTGTGATAGGTATTCTGGTTCTAAACTTAAAGGGCTGTATATATTCCAATCATTTGGACTGTTGTTTAAAAATAAATTCCCTCCTCTCACCATCCCCACAAAGAAAAGTGGTTTGATTGGTCTGGAGTAGGGCAGGGGAATTAATATTTTTGACGAGAATCTGCAGTAATTCTAATGTAGACTGTCTGCAATTCTAGCCTGAACTTTGTCTTGAATTTCTTTTGTAAAATTTCTAAAAGTAATAATAAAGCCCCTTTCTTCCTTTGTTTCTTCCTTCGTTCTTTCCTTCATTCATTTGTTCACTCCTTCCTTTCTCCTTTGTTTCATTTGTTCATTATTCTTGTGCTGGTCACAGTGCTGTACGATTTCATTTTTATTGCTTCATATTCTCTTTAAAAAATGTTTTTTAGCTTTATTTTACTTTAAAAAAATGAGGCTCTGAAAAGGTATTGATTTTCCAAAGTCACAGAATTAGAATGAGTCCAAATGTTAATTTATTATGCAGTGGTTTACTCAATAAAGACAAGATTCTAGCATTTAAACGGGTGATCTGGGAGATTCCTGATAGAAGAGAGTCAGGAATTGTAAGAATGTATATACTTACCTCTAAAAATGTACCTCTTTCAGTATGGATATGTACTGATGGTTTAACCATTCCAAGTAGCCCATTACTAACAACATTCATAAGAACTGGGAAGCAATTCAATCTTTTGGCGTTGCAAGCTAACGAAAAGCTGTAATTCTAAAATATAACAAATAACAATATAAGTTCTCATATATCTTCATTTTGTTTTCTGAAAAAGTCAAAATTCCATATTTAAATTTAAGATATTATGTTTTCACATGGTGTCAAATAATCAAAATAAAAGGCCAAACACTGTGAAAGTAAAAGCATACACTATAAGTAAATCGAAACATGTGTACAGTAAAACAAAATCATGTATCTGATATTTAGGACACCAGATATCTTGCTTGAGGCTAGAATCACATGTTCAGTGTTTATTGCTTAAGAACAAAACAGAAGTTCTGGAATACATGTATTATAAAATCCTTGAGAGAAAACATAAAAATTTTGAACTTAGATATGGACTTGACAGTAGGTATTCTACAGCATATATTTTGCTAATAGTTTGTGCCAGCAATGATTGATACATGAATTATTTATGCCAGTGAATACAATTCACTAAGTATTAAATGAAAACAGTATTTGTTTTTCATTTTTATTTCTGAAGTTGGAGGCCTGAGTATATTGATATTATGTTAACTTTTCACATTTTTTCAGAAAGATTATTAGAGACCTGCATACCTTTTCATTACCACACACTGTGATGGCTCCATTATAAGATGGGTCATCTGTGCCATTTCTAGTTCCAAATGCATCCACTTCTAAAGCTATCTTCTGGTGTTCCAAAGAATGTATAAAGTCATCAATGCTTGCCCCTAATGTGTAACGACATTAGGGATCACATAAAAAATTAATGTCAAGTTGTGTAGTCAAATTACAATTAATGTTATTATGTGATGCAGTAATATGGACTGCCAGGATATTTTCCACATGCTTGCTAATGTGAACTAAAATATCTATTTATTTCTCATGGAATTACTTCATGATTTTTTTGATTGTACTTCATTATATTTTTATTTGCTTATGATTACTATTAATGTAAAAGATTTTTTTAGTGCCAAATGTCTTTCAACATGGATTTCTTTTTAGAATCTTGCAATGAATGGCCATAACCAAGAAGCCTTTAATGATACAGATAACTTCTATTGATTAACCACCAAATTTGCTAAAACTCACTTTACTACTGCTAGATTATTAATTAATTTTCAAAATTTTCTTGACATAGGAAGACAACATGTAGACTAGCAATGTGAGTAGCTCTGTAGACCTTTTCCCCAGAAAAACAATCATAACTTATAAAAATTCCTTAAAATCCAATAAAGTCTTTTAAAATTGTTCTAAGAGCATACAGAAAATGATGACACATATATTTAATAAAATCTACTAAATCTAAGTAAAAACACTAAGAAATTGTGGCATTTGAGTCACCACTTGATCCCTTCACTCCCCACTTCCTTCCCAGATCTGTCTAACAGAAGCTTCACTCTAAAAGGGTGTAGCCAAGAACCAGGGATCCTTCTTCCCCCAAGCCCAGTTCAAGACTACAGTATCTTCCTGCGAGGGGCTGCCCATCGACTTTTCTCATTTCCCCACATCTGTGTTGCAGAAGATTAATACAAGGCAAGAATGGCTAAGCGATCTGGAGGTCTCTTCCTCCACCCAGTCCGTGATCCTAAGGTGGAAGCTCTCCCGTAGGCATAAGGGGCCAAAAACACCGGGCCACAATCATCCTTGTCTCATCTGATGTGTAGGGCAGAGTTTCCATGACAGGAGAGGCAAGCCGAGAAGACCAGAGGCTACCACCCTTGCCAAGTACCCTGCTCATAAAACAGGGGCTCCACACCAAGAGAATCAGGCACGATCCATGCTTCCAAATCTGAAGCAACAGTGAGATACTTGTTTCAGGAGCAGAGGCAGGCCGTAAGAACAGTATGTGCTGAAACTCTCCCTGAGGAAACTGACTTTAGTTGGAAGAGAGTTTGGGAAGGTCCAGGCCTAAGAGTGCACTAAAACCCATCAAGATTTTGTTAGTAAGCAACTGACAGGAGATTGCAATTCACTAGGTTAAACCATACACCGTTAAAAGTTTATTATAGAGAACAGCAGAACAGATAATTAAGAAGAGCCCTGCTGTGGCGAGGACAAACCTCAATAACTGGCCTCAAAGACTTTTCCTACAAACAAGACCATATTTATACTAGTGCTCCCTTAACCATGGTTTCACTTTCCATTGTTTTAGTTACTTTTAGTCCACTGAAGTTCTAAAATACAAAATGAAAAATTCCAGAAATAAACAATATGTAAGTTTTAAATTGCATGCCATTCTGAGCAGCTTGATGAAATCTCATATTGCCCACTCTGAACTGCGAAAGATATGAATCAGCTCTTTGCCCGGTGTGTCCACATTGCATATGCTAACTACTCATTAGTCAGTTAGTAGCCACCTCAGTTATCAGATCAACTACCAAAACATCACAGTGCTGTGTTTAAGTAACCCTCATTTTACTTAATAGTGGCCCCAAAGCACAGGAGGAGTAATGCTGGCAATTTGGATATGTTAAAGAGAAGCCATATATCGATTCCTTTAAGTGAAAAGGTGAAAGGTGTTGACTTAATAAGGAAAGGAAAAAAAATTGTATGCTGAGGTTGCTTAGGTCTCAGCAAATCTCTTCTGTGAATTGTGAAGAAGAAAAAAGAAACTCATGCTAGTTTTGCTGTTGCACCTCTGACTGTAAAAGTTATGGCCACAGTGCATGGTAAGTGCTTAGTTAAGATGGAAAAGGCAATAAATTTGTGGACAAAAAACATGAACAGAAATGTGTTCTCATTGATGGCTATTAGGTTTGGTACTATCTATGGTTTCAGGCATCTACTAGGGATCTTGTAATGTTTCAGATGAGAGGGAATTACTGTAATTGGATTAAACTGTGGAGCAATTTGTGCATATGGGCATTTTTGAAAACAACGGACCAATCAGCTTGCTACTGGTGGTGACTAACAAGTGAAAGTGATACCAGTAGAGTTAGCCAGTTTAATGGAGAGATCAGGGAAAGAGTCAAAGAAAGGTCTGCCAAATCTACTGCCATCTCAGGAGAACAACGCACATGTTATGCCTCTAAAGAATGGCATTGGAATTGTATAAAGCAGGGGAAATGAGCAAACAAGCTTCAAGACATTATCCAAAGTTGTTACAAAGCATCATCTTAAATGTCCAGTTTTCAACCAAAATTATGAGACATGCTAAAAAATAAGAAAGTGTCACCCTTATACAGGAAAAAAAGTAAGCAACAAGAACTGCCTTTGGTAGGCCCAGATAACAAACATAAAAAACAGACTACAAGGCAGCTATTATAAGCATGCTCAAAGAACCAAAAGAAAACATGTTTAGAAAAGTAAAGAAAGGTATGATGACAATGTCTCTTCAAATACATTATACCAATAAAAAGTTTTTTTTAAAATAATAAAGAGCCAAATAGAAATTCTGGAGTTGAAAATACAATAATTGAAATGAAAAATTCACTGGAGGAGCTTAACAGTAGATTTGAATGATCAGTACAAGAATTAGCAAACCTGAAGATAGATTAAATGTGATTATACAATCTGAAGAATAATAACAAAAAAACCCCACAGTCTAAGAAAAATGTGGGACATTATTAATCACACTATTTCACATGCATGGAAGTACCAGAAGAAGAGGAGTGATATAAAGGAAGAGGAAAAGAACCACTGAAGAAATAATGACTGAAAACTTACCGACTTGATTGAAAACTTTGCACATCTGAGAATTTCAACAAACTCCAAGTAGGGTATATGAAAAGAGATCCAAACCCATACCCATCAGAGTAAAAATGGTGAAGACAAAGGCAAAGAGAATTTTTCCTTAATGATGTATAAGGAAACACCAATATGAACCCAGCTGATATTTCATCAGAAACAAAGAAGCCAGAACACAGTAAAATGACATATTCAAAGTGCTGAAAAAAATTCAGCCAAACATCTTATATTTAGCAAAACTGCCTTTCAAAGATGATGGCAGTAATAGGTACGATGTACACTATTTGAGTGACGGTTACACTAAAAGCTCAGACTTCACCACTACACAATATATCCATGTAGCAAAACTGTACTTTTATCCTCCTAATCTATAAAAATAAAAATAATAAATAATAAAAAGATGAAGGTATAATAGAACTTTTTTTTTACAAAGACTTGCCTTATAAGAAATACTTTAAACTGAAAACAAATAACCCCAGATGGCAATTTGAATCCAAGTGAAAAGGCCAAAGAAGATCAACAAAAACAACTATGTACTTATAATTGGTAGTATAAATGCATGTTTTCCCTCTCTTGTATTAACTCATTTTAAAAGCAATTGTATAATACATTATGTATATAATCTTATTATCATGGCTATAAAATATAGACATGTAAAATATTTGAAAACAATGGCACAAAGGATGCAGGTGGAAGCCTAGCTATATTGGAGTAAGGAAATCACATGAAATGATAATATAAATTCACAGGAACAAATGAAGAGAACCAGAAATGGGAAATAATCTTAACTCTTTCATCTTATGTGGCTGCATTCACTATTCCACATTTTGATGTTATTATTACACATATTACATCTATATGTTTTAAAACCAGCAATACATTGGTACGATCATTACTTTATATGATATTATACCTTTTAAAGAAGCTGAGAGAAGAAAGGAGAGCAAGTATGTATTTGTAGACTTTGTAACATTAATCTTAAATGTGTGTAAACTTTAAGCAGATTAAAATAAGATGTATATTCTAAGCCCAAAAACAACCACTAAGAACATAATTCAAAAAGATACCAAAAAGATTATTAAAAGAATTAAATCATTAAACCAGAAAATACTCAATATAAAACAAAATAGTAAAGAAGAAATAGAGGAACAAAAATGACATGAGACATTCAGAACAAAAATCTGGCAGACCTAAATATTACATTATTAGTAAAAGTAGGTGAATATGATAAATAATACACTCAAAAGGCATAGACTGGCAGATCGTATTTAAAAACACTATTCAACTATATACTGTTTATAGGAGACATATATTAAATTAAATTAAATTTACAGGGGACACATATTAAATTTCATTGATACAAATTAAATGGTGAATACAAATAGATGGAAAGCAGAAGGTGGAACAGTACATCACGCAAAACAAGACCATAAAAAAACTGAAGTGGCTCTTCTAATATCAGACAAGATAGATAAAAATGTTACTAGAAATAATAATAGACACTTTATAATGATAAAAGGGTCAAAACAAGATCAAAACAGTAGGAAGTTATAACATTTATAAACATATACGTACTTTTAACAGAGACTCAAAATACAAAATAGCACTGAAGAGTGAAATATAAAAAGTTTCACCCAGCAGCAGAATGCACATTCTTCTCAAATGCACAAGGAATATTCTCCAAGATGAGCTATAAGCAAGGACATCAAACAAGACTCAATGCACTGAAAAAAGTTCAAATTTTATAAACTATGATCTCTGACCACACGGGAGGAATTTAAAATTCAACAACAGAAACTTAGAAAATCACAAATTTCTGGAAACTAAAAAGTCTGCTCCCAAATAACCAATGAGTCAGAAAAGAAATCACAAAGGAAATTAGAAAATATTTTGAGATAAATACAAATTAAAACATAATACACCAAAGCTTATGCTATGCAGTGAAAGCAGAGCTTAGAGGGAAATTTATAGCTGTAAACACCTATGTTAAATAAAAGAGGAAAAATATCAAATCAGTAAGTGAAACTTTTGTGTTAAGACACTGAAAAAAGAGGAACAAGCTAAATACAAGGCAAACAGAAAGAAAGGAAACAAAGAATATTGGTTTGGAAATGAGTGACACAGACAATAGAAAACCAATAGAGACAATTAAGCTAGAAGTCGGTTCTTTGAAAGCATCAACAAAATTGATGAACCCTTAGCTAGGATGACCAAGAAAAAGTAAAATAAAATGAAAATTACTAAGGTCAAGAACAAAAAGAGGGTATGAATACCAATCTTATAGATAAGGATTAAAATGGAATATGTTTGGATAACGACAAATTAGATAATACAGTAATGGAAAAATTCCTAGAAAGATAGAAACTGTCAAACTGATACAAGAAGAAATATAAAATGTAAAGAGAATTTTAACAATTAACAGATTGAATTACTAATTACAAAACTTCCCATAAAGAAAATCTCTCACCCAGATAGCTACACTAGTACATTTCTACCTAATAAAGAAGAATTGTCAATCTTTCACAAAGTGTCAAAAAAAAAAAAAAAAAAAAGAAAAGAAAGTTCAGGGAACATTTGCCAACTTATTATATGCAGCAAGTATTACCCTGATCTTTAAAGACATTACCATAGAATAAAACTACAGACCAATATCCCTTATGAATAGAGACACAAAATATTATCAACAAAACCCTAGAAAACCAGATAGATCCAGCAGAAAATGGAAAGGATTATGTACCACGACCAAGTAGAATTTATCCTATAAATGCAAAGTTGGTTTAATATCTGAAAATAATATGATATAAAAGTCACATGATCATCTCAGTGAACACAGAGAAAACATTTGACAAATTCAGCATCTGTTCATAATGAAAACACTTAAAAAACTAGAAAAAGACATGTCACAGCCTTCTTCCATTTCGAAACATTCGATGACACTTCAGCACTTTGCGTCATTTTAAACATCAAAATCACCACAAAAACACACACAAAAATGTGGAAAACATAGAATGAAATAGACTTCAAAAAAAGGCATTTGTTTATAGCATGAAAGCTAAAACAAGAAGTCAGTGTCATTTTGTTCAATCTCTGTTGAAAATGTGTACATCAGGTGACTAAAAATGTTCACTTCTTTGAGCATATCTGTAAATATCATGAAAGTGCAACAGATATGTATTTAGGGGTTACCAATAAATTTTAGGGAAGAGAAAAATTCTTAGATACAGAATCTGAATAATGAAGACCTACTCTACCTGATAAGATAATTTTATTTAGACTATATAAATAACATTTAGAACTCAATAAAAAAGACAATCCATTTTAAAAATGGGCAAAGGAAATAGACATTTTTACAAAGAAGATGTACAATGGATCAGTTATCACATGAAAAGATGCTCAACATTACTGGCCATTAGCAAAATACAAATCAAAACCACAAGATACCACTTGACATACACTATGATGCATGTGAGAAAAAACAAACAAAAAAAAAGTGTTGGCAAACATATGTAGAAACTGGAACCCTCAAAAATTGCTGGTATGAATATAAAGTGGTGCAGTCACTTTGAAAAACAGTTTGGAAGGTCCTTCAAAGGCTAAACATAGTTACCACAGGACCCAACAATTCTACTTTTACGATTACAACCCAGAGAAATGAAAACATATGTTTAAACAAAAACTTGTACAGGAACATTTATAGCAGCATTTTTCATAATATCCAATTATTGGGAAAAAAAAATCTATCTGCTTGTGAATGATAAATAAATTGTAGTATAACCATAGAATAGAATATTACTTAACAATAAAAAGGAAGTATTGATACATAAATAAATGCTACAACATAGATAAACTTTGAAAATGTGCGAAGTGAAAGAAGTCAGTCACCAAATATCACATATTGTGTGCGTCCATTGATATTACCTGTTCAGAGTAGACAAATCAATAGAGACAGAAAGTAAATTTGTGATTGCCCAGGACTGTGGGGAAGGACTACATGGGAGTAATTGCTATTTGATATGGGGCTTCTTTCTGAGGTGATGAAAATATTCCAAAATGGATTGTAGAGATGGTTTTACAATTCTGCAAATACACTAAAAACCATGGAATTGTACATTTAAATGGGTAAATTATATGGCATGTTGATCAAATCCCAATTAACCTGTTAAAAATGCTTTTTTGGTATGAATGCTTTCATTTTGCAAGTTGCTATCAGATAATATTTCTCCTTTAGAAAATACTTTCCACTTTGGGAGGCCGAGGAGGGAGGATCACCTGAGGTCAGGAGTTTGAGACCAGCCTGACCAACATGGAGAAACCCCATCTATACTAAAAATACAAAATTAGCCGACTGTTGTCACACATGCCTGTAATCCCAGCTACCCAGGAGGCTGAGGCAGGAGAATCGCTTGAACCCAGAAGGCAGTGGTTGGCGGTGAGCTGAGATCATGCAATTGCGCTCCAGCCTGGGCAACAAGAGCGAAAATCTGTCTCAAAAAAAAAAAAAAAAAAAAAAAGAAAAAGAAAAATGAAAGAGAAGGAAATACTTTCCCAATTCCTGCTTCTTTTGGGGCCTGTATTTATTATCTCCAAGTTTCATAAATTGCTTTTTAACACATGCTGAATAAGTGGAAAGCTATTTTCTTTCTCATGATTATGTTTTCTAAGTACTGCTCTGAACAGTAAATGTATTTGGAGTTCAAGTATTCACCACCTTACCTGTTTTATTGATGATCAGTAACTGAGTGAGAGGGTCATGTGGTTGTTGTCCAGGAGCAAGGAAGTACAAATGAGGAGAAAGTTCCAAAGTGTAACTGTTTTGATACATTTTCATCACAATATACTCCACCAGAAAAGGGCAAAATCCAACTATTAGAATTAATAGCCTACACAAAAGAAAATTGCCAACATGAATGCAATGTCATTTCCTAATCTAATACTGTCTGAGCAGTTTATAATATAATGGGATAAAGAAATTATAAAAATTAAACACATAATTGTCTGTCACATTTATTGAGTAGTTTGTCCTTCCACTACCTCCAAATTGGGGGTGATAAACCATAGATTTGTCCTTTGTTCATTTCCCCTGTTGCGTTTTGGCCACTGGATATCCCATAAAATTTTATGCGATATTTGTCCTTTATATGTCAAGATTCTACCTTTTTCCTGTGCTTCCACTGTGATGCTTTCCTTTTCTGCTGCCTAATTCATCAGTGCTTTACTCCCAATTTTATTCATATCCACTCCTCATAATTCCTGTTTTCATTAGTGGTCACATGATTTCTTTAGTATCCAATCTCAAATTTCAAAATTACTTTCTACTGCTTATTCTCCTATATTTCCCACTTAGAATAAATTTAAAAATCTCACTATATAGTCATATTTTTTACTTTCTCCATTCTCAATTTTTAATTACATCTTGTCTGAAATTTTGCCAAATGGCTGGCATTCCTCCATTTTTCACTCTCTCTAGACTTTCCATACACTGTTGCCAGATTCATATGAAAGATTTTTCTTAAATCATGCAAATCTTTTTGTCATAATTTCTCAACAAATTTTCATTTCTTATTTGTTTGGCAAGTATTTGTTGAAATTCAATTATGTGCCAGGTCTTGTACCTTTTATTGCTTAGAGTATTCAGAGACAAAGTACTGATTGACAGTCAAGGTACCATGGGCACCAGAGTGCTAATGGGAGGCGATGTGCTTCTTGGGAGCAGGGATGGTGCCTATTATACACAGCAGATAAGGAGAATGAACTACTTTCACTAAAGAGGGCTGAAAGGAAGTCAGGACATGTAGGGAAGGGTCTGTAGGATGACAATGAAATAGGATACCCAGAGAAGAGTCAGATGCTATATGGTTAGCTAATGACTAAAGTAGGGCACTGGCATATAGATACTGGGAAAAACAGTCCAATGCATCTGTCATGTACAAGAGTGGAGAATTTGAGAGAGAAAACATTACAGGAAAACTTACATTACTTCAACTTTTTCTCTATAAATGTCTCTAGAAGATTATAAATTCCACCCACCAGTCTCCTAATAGGTAACTACTAGGACCATTGACTAAACTGGGTATTATACTTTATCCAGTTTTGTAGATGCAAAAATCTATCCTCAAATTTTCATGTTTTTTCTCTTGCCTTTATACCTCAGATTTTCTTTTTAATGCATTGACCAAAAAAAAAAAAAAAAAAAAAAAAAGCCTGTGGCAACTCTGATACCTACAGTGCTAAGAGAGCTTTTCTTTCATGCTTTAACTTTAACAAGCGAACTCTTGCAATTGCACATAATTGCTGTCGCCAGAGAGCCACACCACCTGTTGTCTTTCTCATCTTGTTAAGTGAAGAGAGGACTTGTTCCAATTCAACAAGATTTTCAGTGTCACCAGCTTTTTCCATTTGTACTTCTCCCAAAGTAGCAATGTCTGCAAAACATAAAAGAAGCAACTCACGTGAACTTTATTGAGCTTACAAAAGGGATTTGCTCTGTTAAGGATATATATCATGATTAGACTGTTCTGCATTACTACAGGTATGATGTGGTTTTGCTGATTACTGCTTTAAAATAGAGAAACAGACGAAATACTTACTTCTTGAACAAAGGGATAGAAAGGAGACCTTAGGTAATTTGGATACAGACAATATATTACAGAGATCAAGATGAATAGTCAAGGTCATCACAGTGCTTAAAAATGACTTGGAAAATTAGTAAAGGAAACAACTATCTCACACGTTCAATTAAGCTACAAATTGACATGCTCTGAACTGGGAGTAAACTGTAAATGACAAGCTACAAACTGAGAGTTAGCTACAAATTGTTGTTACTGCAGAGATTTCAAAACTATTCACAGTTTCTGAGACTGCATTCTTTTGTGTATTCTCTATAATCTCTGGATACCCAGGATGACGTCCATTGTATAATGTGAAAATAAGCCTAATATCAAACCTCAAAAAGCACATACCCAAAAATGTACAAGTACAATGACAGGACACAACAACACACTGTGAAGGAAGATGTAATGATCTTAAAATAGTGGTCAAAACTATATTAAAAGAATAATTCAGGGGTATTCTCCTTCTCATTAGTTGCAAGAGACTGTCAACTGTCTTACCAAGGGAATGAATATTAGTTATTTTTAATCCATCAGATGGGCGAGAGCACAAAGAAAGCTAAAAAATACCTAAAATGTATAGAGGAAGAAAACATTTCTAAGGGGAAAAGATTCCTGTGGAAGCTTTCATCTTTAGGGGCATGGCAGAAAAAAGAAAAAGGAGAAAACCACCAAAGGTAGGTTAAGAGAAAGCAGCCCAGATTACACAAACTCTGTGGTTATATGTGAGCTGATATAACTGACTAGAATCATGTGGTACCTTAGTCACAAAACGAGTGTTTTTTTCATGGAGCCCTTCCTAAGTGCATAGAAACAGTACACCAGTAGCTGGGGGCAGATACTGAGAAAAACAGAGAGACACAAGAAGCTGCACAGCGTCTTGAGCAAGACGTCATCAGCGTTTTTGGGTGCTTCCTTTTGCATAATACATTAGTCCACTAGGGGCTAGTCACTGAATGAGAGAGACATATACAAATAAATAATAAAGAAATACTAACAAATAAATAAACAAAAAGTGATTGCAGGCTTAAAATCAGTGAGATTAACCTGCTATTGAGATATCTGATAGTGGGGCTATAGAGAAATATATAGAATTTTTCCAGTGCTAAAATTCAAAATCATGTCTAAGGGAAAGACCTGATTCTACCTTTAAAACACTCAAAGCTGGGAGTGAGCTGAAGCTAATAAAACCTGTACAAAAGCCCAGACACCTGCAAATACAAACTAGATCAGTTCTGCCATCCACATCAGCATGGATGTGGACAGAGTAAGATTCATGCCATTTTCCGGGCATTGTTTACCTCAGTGCTCCTGTTTTGTGACAGTAATGCCCATGATAAAATACAATTTCAAGACATATGAAGAAGCAAGGAAATATAACCCATAGGGAAGAGGAAAACAATCAATCAAAGTCAGTTACTGATAAGGGTCATCAGTCACATGGTCCACATGTTAGAATTAAAATATATGAGTTTAAAAATAACTATGATAAATACGTTATAAGATCTACTGGAAAATATGGACAATATTAGGAGCAGATGAGACATAATAAAGAAACTGAAACTCTACAAAAGATCAAATGAAAATGTTAGAATGGAAAAGTACATGATCAGAAATAGAGAGTTTATTAGGTTCAGCTTCAAAACAGTCTGAACACAAGACAGTAAGTTATTTGTGACTTTGAAAATAGGTAGATAGATACTGTCCAATTTCTAACATAAAGAATAAAAAACCTGACACCAGAGAATCTGAGATCTGTGGAACAGTACAATATGTTTAATTCAGATTTTATTGTTTATCACTGGTGTACAGAAATTTAATAGTTTCATTTTAAAAGTATTATTTGGGGTTCTTAAGTGTTATAGATCTGGGGGTTCATGTTTTATATTAACTAACTATTTAGAATAAATGTTTTATCTGAAATTGCTCTTGGAAGCCCAGGGATACAATGAGTGCAGTGAGCCTTGGATGTAGAAAAATGGGTTATTTTTAACTACAAGGCAATGTTGACAGGGATACGTTTTATTTTTATACAGGTTTGTCTAAGAAGAACCTTCATCACGAACCCCACATTTTGTAATCACATCTTTGGAACAGTGTGTTCTTGAAATATATGCTGTACTGGGTATTGTGAATACTTTTACATAATAATTTTCATGCATTTTATTTACCTGATTCATTAATTGTTGATTTTCCTTCTAGTTTCAGGAATACTTCATTCAAAGTTGTCATGGAAACACCATAATTCTCAATTCCTAGGTCAGGATAGCTATCGAGATCCTTGTAAAGTTCTAAAGAATACACACACAGCAGTGAATTAAAACAAGACTCACAAATGAACTGAAGACAATTTTTCAAACTAATAAGCACAAATATATGAATGTCAAAGACATTTGAAAATTAACATTTCATAATAACCTTATTCTGCAAATTCTATATATTATTTTCTATTTTACATCATGTATTACAACCCAAACATTACTTTCTTATTATCAAATATTAATTTATATTCATTTGCATGTCTATTAAAATTTGATCTTAGTTTCTTCTGACTTGCTTTTAAAATTTAGTTAATTGTGAAACTTCGGATTTTTCAACTCTAAGCCTAATTAATTGAGGAGTCTCTTCTAGAGAACAGATATAAACGGGAGCCATTTATGCTATAACTGACAAAAGGAAGGAATCATTTTTTTGAGAATTAGTTGGATGATGAAGCATCTTCTGCAGTTCAGAAAATACTCGTTAAAGGAAGGACATGGAATATAAACTATTTAAAAGTATTCTGCTTCTAAAAATGGAAGAAAAAATTCACAAGATCCAACAGGCAGAGAATGCGAAATTGAATCAGGGAATTTTCCTGGAATTGTGATAGTGATTATTCTCTCTAGCAATTTTACATCTATTCATTCTTTAGTTCATTCACCAAAATATACTTATGCATCAGTCATTGTTCATGAAGCAATGAACAATGCTCCTGCCCACATGGATTTGAATTATAGTTGTTAAATTAAGCTTAAATAAAAACCTAATTCTAATGCTAGGGCGATTACAGAAGTCCCGAGGCTCAGATCTGGAGCTCCTGCTTGGGCAAAAGAATAAGTTAAAAACCTTTTTGTCTTGACTAGAATATCACATACAGAAAGGTAGAAAATAAGTAAGAAATTGCTAGTGAGTATTATGCATCATTCATCATTCTACCTCAAACATTTACAAATTTTCTTTAAATTACAATTACTGTTAAAAAGTGCTAATTAGAACGTACTTAACACTTTACCTGATGATACTAAGGAATGATTGTGTTGTCACCATAAAATGTGTATTTGAATGACTTTGTGGGGAAATGTATATGTCTTTCTTAGCCACACATAGGGCAAGGTTAATGGTTTCAACCACTAATGCAGGCCCTCTTAGTGCCCATTGTCAAGGAATAGATTCCCTGAACAACAAACATAACTAGTAAACTTTTATGCATTAGCCTGGAAAACACAAAGTTATTGCAAAAGTCTCACCAAGAGAGATAGCCACATCACAGGGTCGTTTAATATAGTGTGTAAGCCAGAGGTTTTCAACTATTTATGTTTCTGTACATTTATGAATATTAGAATATTATATTACACACTACAAGGGAGGAAGGACTAAAAGAAGCTTTCTAAAGTGCCCAGGCATTACAATAAAACTATTAGAATATAATACTATTTCCTATGATACAGAAAATAATTCAGTTATTGTACTACTCTTTTGATTATGTTTCAATACCCGAACATACTATAAGACCTCAATAAATGTTAGTTGTAATAATAATTATGATTATCATGATGACTATTATTTATATATTTTATTTCACAATGTTCATGTACATTACCTGGAAATTTATTTGTTCTTTCTAAGGGTAATGTATAAACAAGTTTTCCTTCGCTTTTAGCTGATAATTTGGCATCAGGGATGTGCTGTTTAACAAGTGATGTTATGTTTTCCTCAACACATATTTCATTTAACTGCAAGCTGGCATTCAGGAAAAAAAAAGACATATGTTATTTGAAATAATCTCTAATAGCAAGTAAAAAAAAATGACTAGTCTCTACAGGACAAAGAAAATAAATTAAAATCTAATGCCAGAAACAGATCAGACAAACATGAAACATGAGGACAAAAACCCAAGAAATAAGAAGACAAAAACCCAACCAAATCATATAAATGTGATGGACAAAAGAAAAGAATGAGCTAATCAGAGTTACTGGTGAGGTTACTCAGGGGTGGTGCCCAGAGAAGTCTGATATTGATTCAAGCCCCTGAAGAGAGAGTAGTCACAGAGTGGAAACACCAGGGTTGCAATACAGCAAAGGTCAGGACTATGCAAAATGGATAACATTGCAGATTATGTTCAGTTTCAAGTTGACTAAATAGAATTGTTGTATTGATTCAAAAGAACAAGAGACTTGTGATAAGTACAGATGCCAAATAGTTTCATTTATTCAATTTAGTCATCCAATGCAAGTTTACTAAGTTCTTAGTATGTGACAAACATCATACTAAGTGCGGAGGATACAATGGTGACTAGACAGCATTGTTCTGATCTTATGGAGTTGATTGTCTAGTAGGGGAGACAGGAAGAAAACGTGTAGACAACTGGATGAGTAAAATAATTATCAATAGTAATAAGTACCATGAAGGAAACTAGATTATAGATAGAAACTAATAATGGATGAATATGGGTTTGCTTTTCTTGTCATGCTAAGCCCAGAACTTTGAATAGGAACAAAGTATTACTGAGAAAATCAGTCTATCCATTGAAAAATACCACAGCTATTTCTCCATTATAGAGAAACAGACCACACAATATCTATTAATTAAGGCTACAAAGTATACAGTAGGTAAAATATCAGTAGTGACTTGGCTTTGAAATATAGTTTTGCCATTTGGAATGTGTTATTTAACTTAACCAAACAGTTACTTTGTTAGAAAACTGGAATAATGATTCCTAGCATCTAGGGTTATTCTAACAACTGAATAATAGTGATGTTTGCACTCAGCAAGCCCTTAAACATGGTAGCAATTTTATTTGACCAAATGCGTAAGTCAAAATTATTCCACTGACACATAAGGCATGTATGAACTTACAAGAATATAAGCTATTTTTGGAAGTAGTTAAACCCACTGAAGGAATGAAGCAAAAAATGTCATAGCTGTTTTCCATGATGCTGTCTCCTGAAATTAAAGCAACTTAAGAAATATTCCTTGGCTACTTGTAAGAACTTGTGCTCAGTGCTACAGGACAATGAATGAATCATGCACAAAGTCATTCCTTGAGGAGCTTACAGCTTGAAAGGGGAGGTTATAAAACTTTTGCTGTAAAATATGTACTAGATAGTAAATTTTCTAGGCTTTATGGGCCATTAGAACTCTGTTGAAACTCTTCTACTCTGCTGCTGTAATGTGGAGGCAGCCATGGCAGTGTGTAAAAGAATGGGCATGATTGGGCTCCCACCAAACTGTGTTTACAGAAAGAGGAAGTAGGCTGGATGTGGCTCATGAGCTACAGTTTGTTGACCCTTAGATTAGAAGAAACTAAGGCAACTGCACAAATAGGAGTCCATGAAGGAGCGTGCAAATTGGACAGGGATACTGACTAGCACTTCTTATTTTGAGAACATGTTATGTTTCCTTGCAATGTGCCAGGCAGCATCTTACTTATTTTTCTCTAACCATTACTTGCAAGTAGGAGTTACTATTCTCACTTTGTAGGTGAAAACACTAGGTTTTAGATAGTTTAATTTCCAAGAAGAGATTCAAACAATGTGCTATAAGAAATAAAAAACTGGGGGACATTACACAGAACTGGTAGATTAATAAACTCTACGTGAGATATTTTTCAAATAACTCTCTAGGACTTGAACAAGTGCAGATTAGTTCAAGGAAACTGTCATCCTATTTTCTTTGTCTTGTTGTTATCATATGTTTGTTTTCCTTTTCTTTCTTTTTTTTTTGAGACAGAGTCTCGCTCTGTTGCTAGGTGCCAGGCTGGAGTGCAGTGGCGCAATCTCGGCTTACTGCAACCTCCGCCTCCTGGGTTCGAGCAATTCTACTGCCTCAGCCTCCCAAGTAGCTGGGACTACAGGCGCGCGCCACCATGCCCAGCTAATTTTTGTATTTTTAGTAGAGACGGGGTTTCACCACGTTGGCCAGGATGGTCTCGATCTCTTGACCTCGTGATCTGCCGACCTCGGCCTCCCAAAGTGCTGGGATTACAGGCGTGAACCACCGCACCTGGCCCTGCTTTCTTTCTTAAGTATAGATGGTATAAATTTACACAAACAACCAATCATGTAACAAAAGTAGTTTAAAAATATGAATTTGACTACTAGATTTAGAAAAATATTCAGGTTCAATTTCTGGCTCCAGCACTTATTAACCTAGACAGTCTGTAATTTCATCTGTAAAGTTAAAAGTAACACTTCTATTTTAAACAATAAAAGATTTAGAAGGGGTGGCAGAGCAAGATGACCAAATAGAACCCTCCAGAAATCTCCCCCTCTGCAGGAACACCAAATTGAACAACAGTCTACACAAGGAAGCACCTTCATAAGAACAAAAAAATCAGGTGAGCAATTATAGTGGTTTTAACATTATATGAGGAAAATAAGCACTGGAGAGGCTAGGAAAGACAGTCTTGAATTGCTGACACAACTTCCCATCTCCTGCAGCAGCTGCATGGCACAGAGAGAGAATGTTGTATGCTTAGGGGAGGGAGAGCACAGTGATTGTGGGACTTTGCATTGGAGCTCAATGTTGCCTGTCACAGTGAAAAGCAACGTAAGGCAGAATTCAGCCAGTGCCCACAGAGGGAGCATTTAGAGCAACCTTAGCCAGAGGGGAATCATCCATCCCACTACCATGGACTAAAGTGCTCTAGGGATCTAAATAAACTTAGGACCACAGGGACTGTTAATTCCTGGCCAAGTACTGATGCTGTGCTGGGCTCAAAGCCAATGAACTTGGGGTGCACAAGACCTAAAGAGACACCAGCTGGGGCAGCCAAGGGAGTGCCTGTTTCACCCCTCCCCCAGCACCATACAGTGCAGCTTGTTGTTCCAGGAGAGACTTCTTCCTACTGTTGAGGAGAGGAGGGAGGAGTAAAGAGGATTTTCTCCTGCAACTTGCACACAAGCTCAGCCACAGCAGAACAGGACATCAGGCAGAGTTCTGAGGCCCCCATTCCAGGCCCTTGCTCACAGATGACATTTCTAGACATACCCTAAGCCAGAAGGGAACCTGCTGCCTTGAACAAAAAGACCCAGTTCTGACGGGTCCATTACCTGCTGACTAAACAACTTTTGGGTTTTGAATAAACACCAGCAGTAGCCAGGCAGTACTTGCCACAGGCCTTGGGTGAGGCCCAGTGCTGTTGCTGGCTTCAGGTTTGACCTAGCACATTCCCAGCTGTGACGGCCCTGGAGAGAGGCTTACTGGGAAAGAGAGGGAAGTGTAAAGTGGACTTTGTCTTGCAGCTTAGGTACCAGCTCAGCTACAGTGGAGTAGAGCACCAAGTGGATTCCTGGGGTCCTGGATTCTAGGCCTTGGCTCCTGGATGGCATTTCTGGACTTGACCCAGGCCAGAGGGGAGCCCATTGCCCTGAAAGGCTCACTGCAGGCCTGGGGCAGTGGTGATTATGGGAAGAGACTTCTCCTTGAAGAGAGGGAAGAGTGGGAAGACTGTCTTCTGGTTTGGGTGCCAGTTCAGCTGCGGTAGAATACAGCACCAAGTAGACTCCTAAGATTTCTTACTCCAGGTCCTTGCTCCCAGATGGCATTTCTGGACCCACCCTGGGCCAGGGGAAGCTTGCCACCATAAAGGGAAGGACACAAGCCGAGCTGTACTTGCCACCTGCTACCTGAAGAGCTGTTAGGCTTGGAGTGAACATTGGTGGTAGCCAGGCAACAGTTGCTGCAGGCCCTGAGAAAGACCCAGTGCTGTACTGGCTTTAGATCTGACCCAGCATACTTGTGTCACCCCTCTCCCAGCTCCAGACAACTCAATACACACACAAACACACACACACACACACACACATACACACACACTCCTCTCTCTCTGTCTCTCTCTGTCTCTCTCTTTATTTGGAGAATGTTAAGGGAAGAGAACAAGAGTCTCTGCTTGGTAATCCAATTATTCTCTAAGACCACCCAAGTGCTACCTTTAAGAGTCTGCAAGAATCAGTGTTACTGGGTTTGAGGGTGCCCCCTAGTGCTGATATAGCTGCAGTGATCAAAGACTTAGACCACAACATTCCATTCTCTTTGAATATTTGGAAAGCCTTCCCAAGAAGGACGGGTACAAACAAGCCCAGACTGTGAACATTATAATAAATACCTAACTCCTCAATGCTCAGACATTGACAAACATCCACAAGCATCATGACTATCCAGAAAAATATAACAGCACCAAATGACTAAATAAGGTACCAGGGACCAATACTAGAGTGACAAAGATATGTGAGCTTTCAGGCAGAGAATTCAAAATAGCTGTTTTGAGGAAGTTGAAAGATATTTAAGATAACACAGAGAAGGAACTCAGAATCCTATCAGATAAATTTAAAAAGAGATTGAAATGATGTTTAAAAATCAAGCAGAAATTCTGGAGCTAAAATATTCAATTGACATACTGAAGAATGTATCAAAGTCTCTCAGTAGCAGAATTGATCAAACAGAAGAATCAATGAGCTTGAAGACAGATTATTTGAAAATACACAGAAGGGACAAAAGACAAAAGAATAAAAAAGAGTGAAGCACGCCTACAAGATCTAAAAAATAGCCTCCAAAGGGCAAGTATAAGAAGCATTGGTCCTAAGGAGGAGATAGAGAAAGAGGTAAGGATAGAAAGTTTATTCATGGGATAGTAACAGAGAACTTTAAATGCAAATAGAAAATAAGAAAGAGCAGAAATAGCTATCTTTATATTATACAAAATAGATTTCAAGACAAAAACCATAAAAAGAGATAAAGAATGTCACTATATAATGATAAAAGGGTCAATTCAGCAAGAGGATATAACAATTGTAAATATATATGCACCCAAGACTGGAGCACTCAGATATGTAATGCAAATGTTATTAAAGCTAAAGACAGAGAGAGAGAGAGAGAGATCCAATACAATAATAGCTGGATACTTCAACACACTACTTTCAGCATTGGACAGATGATCCAGACAGAAAAATAAAAAACATTGGACTTAATCTGCACTATAGACCAAATGGACCTAATAAATATTTTTAGAACGTTTCATCCAATGGCTGTGGAATACACAGTCTTCTCCTCAGCACATGGATCATTCTCATGGATAGACCATATGTTAGCCGCAAAACAAGACAATTTTTTTTTTCAAATTGAAATTATACCAAATAGCTTCTCTGACCACAATAGAATAAAACTAGAAATCAATACAAGAGGAACTTTGGAAACTATACAAACACATGGAAATTAAAGAATATGCACTAGAATGACCAGTGGGTCAAGGAAGAAATTAAGAAGGAAATGGAAAAATTTATTGAAACAAATGAAAATAGAAACACAACATACCAAAACCTATGGAATATAGTGGAAGCATTACTAAATAGAGTTTATAGCAATAAGTGCTTACATCAAAAAAGATAGAAAAACTTCAAATGAACAACCTACCAATGCTTCTCAAAGAACTAGAGAAGCAAGAATGAACCAAACCCAAAAGTCATAGAAGAAAGCAAATAATAAACATCAAAGCAGGAATAAATAAAATTGAAATGAAATAAACAATAAAAAAGATGAAAAGTTTGAAAAGTTAAACAAAATGGACAAACTTTTAGCCAAACTAAAAAAAAAAAAAGAAAAGAAAAGACAAAAATAAATAAAATCAGAGATAAAATAGGAGACATAACAACTGATACTGCAGAAATTCAAATAAGCATTAGTGGCTACTATGAGCAACTATATGTCAATAAATTGGAAAACCTAGAAGAAATGGACAAGTTCCTAGACATGTCCAATCTACCAAGATTGAATCATGAAGAAATCCAAAACCTGAACTGATCAATAACAACTAACAAGGTTAAAGCCATAATAAAAAGTCTTCCCACAAAGAAAAGCAAGGGACTTAATAGCTTCACTGCTGAATTCTACCAAGTACCTAAAGAATAACTAATACCAATCCTACTCAAAATTATTCTGAAAAATAGAGGAGGCGGGAACACTTTGAAACTCATTCTATGAGGCCAGTATTGCCCTGACCACCAAAGTCACATCAAAAATAGAAAACTACAGGCAAGTATCACTGGAATATGGATGTAAAAATCCTCATCAAAATATTGGCAAATCGAATTCAACAACACATTAAAAAGATCGTTCATCTTGGTCGTGGGTGGACTTATCTCAGAGATTCAAAGATGGTTCAATGTATGGAAATCAGTGTGATACATCGTATCAACAGAATAAAGGACAAAAAAGATATGATCATTTCAATTGATGCTAAAGAAGCAGTTGATAAAATTCAACATCTCTTCATGATAAAACCCTAAAAAATCTGGGTATAGAAGAAAAATGACTCAACAAAATAAAAGCCATATATGGCAGACCTATAGCTAGTATCATACTCAATGAGGGAAAGCCTTTTCTCTAAGATCTGGAACAACCATGATGCCCACTTTCACCATTGTTATTCAACATAATACTGGAAGTCATAGCTGTGGCAATCAGATAAGAGGCAGAAATAAAGGGCATCCAAAATGGAAAGGAAGAAATGAAATCATCCTTGTGGGCAAATGATATGATCTCATATTTGAAAAATCCTGAAAAAGAAAACAACACCCAAAATCTATTAGAACTGATAAACCAAGTCAGTAAAGTTGTAGGATACAAAATCAATATACACAAATCAATAGCATTTCTATATGCTAACAATGAACAAGCTGAAAAAGAAATCAAGAAAGTAATCCCACTGACAATAGTTACAAATAAAATAAGATATCTAGCAATAAACTTAACCAAAGAAGTGAAAAATCTCTGTAGTGAAAACCATGAAACATTGATGTAAGAAATTGAAGAGGACACAAAAAAGGAAAGATATTCTATGCTCATAGATTGGAAGAATCAATATGGTTAAAATGTTAATACTACCCAAAACAGTCTACTTATTCAACACAATCCAATGACATTTTTCACAGAAAATAAACAAACAAACTAGAATTTTTATGGAACCACACAAGACCCAGAATAGACAAAGCCATTCTTAGCAAAAAGAACAAAACTGAAGGAATCACATTATCTGACTTCAAATTATACTACAGAGTTATAATAACCAAAACAGCATGGTACTAGCATAAAAACAGACACATAGACCAATGGAACAGAATAGATAATGCGGAAATAAATCCATACCTCCACAGTAAACTCATTTTCAACAAAAGGACCAAGAACATACATTGGGGAAAATCTCTTCAATAAATGGTGCTAAGAAAACTAGATATCCATATGCAGAAGAATAAAACTAGACTCCTATTTCTCACCATTTATAAATATCAAATCAAAATGGATTAAAGCCCTAACTATAAGTCCTCAACCTAGGAAACTACTACAAGAAAACACTGCGGAAACTTCTCAGGACATTGGTCTGGGTAAAGATTTCTCTACCCCACAAGAAGAGGCAACCAAAGCTAAAATGGACAAATGAGATCACATCAAGTTAAAAAGCTTCTGCACGACAAACCAAACAATCAAGTAAAGAGACATCTCATAGAGTAGAAGAAAATATTTGCAAACTATCTGACAAGTGATTAATAATCAGACTATATAAATAGCTCAAACAACTTAATAGGAAAAAAAATCTAATAATCCAATTCAAAATGGGTAAAATATCTGAATAGATATTTCTCAAAAGAAGACATACAAATGACAAACAGGCATATAAAAAGGTGCTCAACATCACTGATCATCACAGAAATGAAAATCAAAACTATAATGAGATATCATCTCACCCCAGTTAGAATGGCTTTTATCCAAAAGACAGGCAATAACAAATGCTGGCAAGGATGTGGATAAAAGGAAATCATCGTACACTGTTGGTGGGAATATAAATTAGTACAATCACTGTAGACAACAGTTTGGAAGTTCCTCAAAAAAACTAAAAATAGAGCTACATATGATCCAGCAATCCAACTCCTAGGTATATACCCCAAAGAAAGGAAATCAGTATGTCAAAGAAATATCTGCACTCTAATGTTTATTGAAGCATCATTCACAACAGCCAAGATTTGGAAGCAACCTAAGTATCCATCAACAGATGACTGGATAAAGAAAATATGGTACATACACACAATGGAGTACTATTCAGCCATGAAAAGAATGAGATCCTGTCATTTGCAACAACATGGATGGAATGGCGATCATTGTGTTAAGTGAAATAAGCTAGGCACAGAAAGACAAACTTCGTATGTTCTTAGTCATTTGCAAGAGCTAAAAATTAATTTAGAGAGCAGAAAGATGGTTACCAGAGGCTGGGAAGGGTAGTGGGGTGGAGGGGGGAAAGTCAGGAGAGTTAATGGTTACAAAAATGTAACTAGTAGAATGAGATCTAGTATTTGATAGCACAACAGGGTGACATTCTTCACAGACTATATTACATGTACAATATATTAATATGACTATACAGGCTATATTAAATAGTCAACAAATTATTTTAAATAGTAAAATAACTAAGACGGTATAACTAAAATGTTTGTAACACAAAGCAATGATTAATGCTTGAGGTGGCTGGGTGCGGTGTCTCGTGCCTGTAATCCCAGCACTTTGGAAGGCCGAGGCAGGTGGATCACGAGGTCAGGAGTTCGATACCAGCCTGACCAACATGGTGAAACCCCGTCTCTACTAAAAATAAAAAAAAAAAAGTAGCCAGGCATGGTGGCAGATGCCTGTAATCCAAGCTACTTGGGAGGCTGAGACAGGAGAATTGCTTGAACCCAGGAGGCAGAGGTTGTGGTGCACCAAGATCACGCCATTGCACTCCAGCCTAGGCAATAAGAGTGAAACTCTGTCTCAAAAAAAAAAAATGTTTAAGGTGATGAATACCGCATTCATCTGTATATTATTATTATACACTGTTTGCCTGTATCAAAATATCTCATGTACCCCATAAATATATACACCTACTATGTACCCATAAAAATTAAAAGTTAAAAAAGAAGATTTAAGTATCATATCTGAGTCACTCAATAAATTACAGCCAGAATATGCTGCTATTCAAAATAAAGACAATAAAATGAAGAGGATGGACAGGAGGAGAAGAACAAGAGAGAAGAGGAAGCTCTAGGAGGAGTGGAAGCAAGTAGCCTACCTAAGAATATATTAACAACCTGGGTAAGAGATGATGAAGGTGTAAAATACAAGTGTGTCAGTTGAAAAGGTTCCCTTAATATATACCTCTGTTAAAAACTGTGTTGCAGATATATATTTTAAATCATATTCATCTAAACTTTTGTGGTTATATTCTCAGTATCTAAAATCTTCAGATCAGTATCTCTTACATATACATACTAACTAGGTAGACATGAATATGTGTATATGTTTGTACAAACACCTGTGTGTAATAATAACAGTTTTTCTTATGTATTGTAATGTTTTGCTTCAAGCATCATGCCTTACTTTAGACCAGTTCTCATTTACTCCTAGCCTTCTTAAGGGGCCTTACCTTAAGTGATATCCAATCCCCCATTTCTTCTTTAGAAACAAAGAAGAGCCCACACACTTTAGCTTCCCTTTGGAGAGAAATACTTTCCTGTCTGAAAAGAAGAGCAAAGAAGCAAGTTTGTTAATAAGTTCCCTATTCATTTCCAAGAAAAGACAGGTAATCATCTATATAATCAAACTTTAATTCAGGAGCTTCTATGGTTTTAAATGTAGGGCTTGATAAGGACTCAATGAAATAGACACATTTTAATCTCATTTATGTACCGTGTTTTGCAATCCATCCCATTAGGGAGGTTAAATTTTGTGGATATATGTTCTAATATAGAAAATTATCACATTACGTATTTTAACAGATGAAACATTAAAATTGTTTGAATATTTCAAGTGAATTTCCCTCAATTCTGAGTAAAAGGGTTGATCTCTTAGAAAATAAACTTCATTTATTTTGCAATAAGTGAATTTCCTGGCAGATCATGCTTCTATGTGACCAAATAATACAAAATTCTGCAAGATACTCTGAAATGGTTGCAAGAGGCTTTGGGTCCAGTTCTAACCACTACCAGCCATTCAATTTGCCAGATACAGCTAGATGACAGAATTACAAAATATAACTGTTCAGACACCAATCCATATTTTTTAGATCTCTTAAAGTCCTCCTCAGGATACTTAACAGAAACCAGTGATTACCTGCCAGGATATCGGCCTCATCCATGAACTGGGTACTGAAGAGGATCACACAGTCTGTTTTGCGTTCTTTCAGAAGATTCCATACTTGGTGTCTTGAAAAGGGATCCAATCCAGCAGTTGGTTCATCCAACAGGAAAATCTACAAATGTGGCAAGTATATAAAATGGTTTTCCACAAAGGTGAAGTTCTTCCGGAAAACAATGCAAAACCCATATTGATTATATTTAAGACGGTATTATGGTTAGGATTTAGATACTATATTTAATGTTCTATTATGAATATTTTATAACACATGTCCTTTGCAAATAAAATATTTGAACTATTATCAAAAGTTCCATTTTTTAAAATTTGAATTCACCTGCAAATTCAGTGTGACTCACCTGAGGATCTCCTAAAATGGCAATCCCAAAGGTTAGCTTTCTTTTCTGTCCACCACTTAAGTTTTGAGCAAGAACATCCTGAATATTTTTCATTTCCAATTCCAGCAAAACTCTTTGTATCTAACCAAAAGACAGTATTTATGTCATACACCAAGTTTCTTTCTTTTTTTTAATGTATAAATATAAGGGTATAAAGTGTAAATGGTTAAAAGCACAAACACTGGAGCCAAACTTCCCAGGTTTGAATGTCACTTGCATTAACTAAGTTGGTAAAGTTACTTGCTCTCTTGAACTACATGCATAAAATGGGGATAATAATAGCACCTGTCTCATATGGTTGCAGTGAAGAATAAATGATTTATTACATTTAAAGTTAATTATCATAGTGATTTTATTAAGATATATCTTAAGCATTATCTTGATGTTAACTTTTCCTTTGTTCCAGGTTCAGTTATTGTCAATTATATGCAATGTGAGCTATTGTTTAAATTGGATTTTCTTGTCCAACAATTGTACAATGATTTCCACACAAGTAATTTAAAATTAAAAATTAAAACTCAGTGCAAATAGATTTTAATAATCTCATTTTGACCAACACATTAGCTCTAAAATATTTATGTACCTCTTTATCCACTTCTTGTGGCAGAATCCCTTTAATTTTAGCAAAGAGTCTGAGGTTTTCTCTCACAGTGAGGAAGTCAAATTGCACATTGGATTGTGGACAAACTCCAGTCAGCTTGCAGAGATTTTCTAGGTCAGCCATTTCTGAAAGCTTATTGTTATAGATGCTGACTGAACCTGTAACAAAGGAAAAGTTAACATCAAGATAATGCTTAAGATATTTCTTAGCAAAATAACTATGTTAATTAAATTTTGTAGGTATAACTTTATCTTCACAGTTTATACAATTCAGGCATTAGAAACTTCTAGTTTAGTGGCATAGTATATTGAAAAAATGTTCAGATCTGCAGTTTTTCCCATCAAAGTGTATCTCTTTGTCTACCCCTCATATTTAGGTTTGCCTGTCTACCAAGTAGGATGTTAGCAAATGTGATACAAGCAGTCTGATGAAGAGCTTCCACCCAGTGATTCATCCTCGCTTGCTGCTGGGATCATGGGGACCATTGGGTGAAGAATCTCAGCTAGCCTTCTGAAAGATATATTTCCATGCTGGAAGAGACATGCAGCTGTCCTAACAGAAGCCCCAGATACATGAGTGAGGCCATGGTAAATCATCCAGCCCCAGTCACTTTCGTCCAGAATAGAAAAAATTCCCAGTCAACCCACAGAATCATGAGGAGCAATAAGACATGAAATCAATTTAAATGCCTAGCAATGACAGACCAGATAAAGAAAATGGGATACATATACGCCATGAAATATTACGCAGCCATAAAAAGAATGAGATCATGTCTTTTGTGGGAACATAGATGAAACTGGAGGCTATCATCCTTAACAAACTAGTGCAGGAACAGAAAATAAAATACTGTATGTTCTCACTTATAAGAGGAAGCTAAATGATAAGAACTTACGAGCACGAAAAAGCAAATAACAGACACTGAGGTCTATTTGATGGGGGACAGTTGAAGAAGGGAGAGGAGCAGAAAATATAACTATTGGGTACTGGGGCTTAATACCTAGGTTATGTAATAATATATGCAAAACACCCCCATGACATTATTTATCTGTGTAACAAAGCTTCACATGCATCCCCAAACATAAAATATTTAAAAAAATACCTTATTGCTAAAAAAAAGAGAGAGAGAGAGAGACAGAGCTGACAGATACAATCTGGAATGCCAAATGGTAACTAATGACTATGAAAATAATTATTATGAAACATTCAGATTCCATATGCAGTATACCAATTAAATATTACTTACTTCTGTTTAATAGTACTATTAATAAAAATTACCATTAACAAAATTCCATTTTTCCCTAGGTGTGTGTTTATCCCTTTGTGATTAATAATTGAAAGAACTATATATTAACAGCTGATTTATTTGTCAATCTGACTTTTAAAACAAACCAGTTTGTACCTTTGGTGGGAATGGACAAGCCACTGAGAATGTTTAGCAGTGTTGACTTTCCAGCTCCACTGTGACCAAGTATGGCAGTGATTTGGCCTTCGTAAATGTCAAATACCAGATCTAGGAAGAAAAAAGGAAAGGAAAGAAGGATAAGATAAAGAGGTAAAGAAAAAGAGGTGGAGAGAAAGAAAGAAAAACAAAACCACAAATAAAATCTATTACAGAACCAATGAATTGTTGTTAATTTCCTTGAATGATTGTCTTTTCTAGGTATAAATATATAAATATAAATAAATTTGTTAAATTCAAAATGAAACATTAAAATTTCCCTTTATAAACTTATTTCTCAAAATAGTTTCTTTTGAAATTTTGAAATTACTGAGTTTAAATGAATGGAACATGTCTATATCATAGGTTCATTGACATTGCCTGCATATGGTAGGTCACTGTTAATATTTATTAAATGGAAGAATAGAGTAATAGTAAATCATTACATGGCTAAAACTCCTTTGAGGTAAGTGACATTTTAACATGCACCTAAAAATACAGTATCTACCAATCGCTTTTAGATTACAGAAGAAAAACTTGAGTTTGTAGGAAAAAAACCCCAGAATATCCTTAGGCTACCTCACTATCACCCATTATAGATTCTAAATACATCTATTTCTAAAACATATTCATTTTTTCTAACTTTTATGAAGTAAAAGTAATAGAAGAAAAAATTTATTATGTAGCTCAAATAACTCTTCAAGTCTGAAATACCACCACAAATTATTTACCAAAACAAAACAAACTGAATTAAAATCATGAAATCAGTATTAATATAACTAAATATTTTCTCTCTCTCTCTCTCTTTTTTTTTTTTTTTACCTTTCAAGGCTTCTATTTTGTCAGGCTTTCCTTTGTACTCTTTTGTAACACTTCTGATTCTGAAAAAAAGAAAAGATACTTCAAAGTGACAATTTTCTTCAGTTTGTCAGTTTTGTAGACAGGATTGGATGAATCTTATCTTCAGGGTACATGAAGATCTAGGTCTTCACTCTCATGCAGTCATAGTTGTGTAACAGAATCAGCTAGAATACTGTTTGCCAACCCTCTCTGCACATTGGCATCACGTGAGGAGTTATAAGAATTTAACTGTGCTTGGGACCCATAAGCAAAAGTTCCATAGATTGGGGTACAAGCTAATATTAATATTGGAGAATAGGATCCCTTTTGAATGGCAAGGCTAAGACATCTGATAACAAAAGGCTCCTGTGAACCATGGGCACGTGTTGGAAAGATCTTTGGCTATCCTGAGTTAAAGGTCTCCAAAGGTTCTTTAAGAGCTACTGTAAGAAAGGCAGTCAATGTATCATAATAGCAAGAGCAAAGGCTTCACAGTACTTCTCATCTAAGCTTAACCTATTACAACCACTTCGTGCTCTGTTACCTTAACCAACGTACTTATTCCAGGCCAGTTTCAGGTTTCACAACCTGAAAATTTGCAGGGCTTTAGGACTGTGTTGGAAGGTAAATGCAACATTTCATCTTGCATGTACAGTGTATATAAGATGATATTGGTTACATGGTGATGATGTCTATAGAAAGGAATGAAATTAACTTATGCTGTGTACTACTATAGGTCTGGAATCCTAGGCACTTAATCTGTATGGTTTTATTGTACCAGGTAAGTATATAATCCATAAGCCAAATCAAATTTATATTTCTTATTTTATGATCTACCATTCATAAAATATTCAGTCTCTATTCATATAAAGCTGTTTAATTAGATTTTTTTTTTGAGGGACAGTCTTGCTCTATCACCCAAGCTGGAGTGCTGTGGCACAGTACTGGCTCACTGCAACCTTTGCCTACTGGGTTCAAATGATTCTTGTGCCTCAGCTCCCAAGTAGCTTGGATTACTGGTGTGCACAATTATGCTTGGTTAAGTTTTGTATTTCAGTAGAGATGGGGTTTCACCATGTTGCCCAGAGTGGTCTCAAACTCCTGAGCTGAAGTGATCCACCCACCTCAGCCTCCCAAAGTGTTGGGATTACAGGCATGAGCCACCACTCCTTGCCAAAGCTGTTTAATTGAGACCTAGTAAAGCAATAAGGGAGGCTGAGGATGGAGAGAAACAGCAAGTAAAAGACTGAATCCAGGCAAGGGTTTTGCTGAATTATATTAGCTGGTAAAATTTAGGTTTTAATTTAGTGTAAATGTCAGCAATGTTAGGCCGTAAGGGGTTGGCAAAAGGATCTTTCTTTAAACTTGAAGTGGGAAGTGATGGACGCAGCATAGGTGAAGACAGGTGGGAACTGTCTACGGAGAACAAAAGGAAACTTTGCTTGTCTCAGGTGCTGACTCTTAGGTTTCTGCCTTTGCCCTGTTCTCCACCTGCAGCCTTAATACCTGATGGCTTCTTTCCCATGGAATTCTGGAGGCACTGGTTCAAAAGAGTCACTAGATGAAGGATCGGAATCCATTTCATCTTCAAGGGCCACGTGATCAGCCTGTTGTGTCTGTGACCAAAATGAGGACTTCAGGAAAAACAAAGGTGAACGTCGACGTCCATACTCATCTACATGACGAAAAGACAATTAAATATTGGGTCAATCACCATTTTAGGGAGAGAGTCACAGTAATGTAGCATGGGAATGCAGCCCCTTTGTCACTAAACCTGAATATGTGGTCAATACCAGGTAATGCACATTTTGACACATGTAGCTTTACAAGGAAAAAAAAATTACCAGATGTCTCTATATAGTAGATCCCATAGGAAGCAATGAAACTGTGATTTTAAATACTTCAAAAGGAATCTAAATAAATGTTTTAGAATTTCTTAACCTCAAGAAAGACAGATTGAATTACTCATGTAAGGTATGCAAGCATGCTGAATTCTGTCTAGAAGACCAGGTGTCATTGCATAGGCAAAGAAAGAAGAAATTGAGAATTGACAATTGGATACCTTAAACAAAAATCCAAGAGAAGATAGAATAGGATTTAAGAAAAGTAAATGACACATTTGTAATAAAAGAACATGATAAAATAATTTATTGAAACTTAACAATAAGTGAATACTTTTAAAGCTATTGTGTATTTCTGCTTTATTTCATCCCCATACCATAATCTTCCTCTTAATTTATGATCTGCTTTAAAGACATATTATTCATGAATATCTTTCTGGAAAGTAATCCAGCTGCATTAGTATTCTATCATCACTTCTGCTTTTGTTCATATTAGGAGACATTATGAAATGGAAGAATCGTACTTCACTGATATTCTGCAACTGACCTCCACTGTAAGGTTATGGGTTTTCAAACTTCTGTGTACTTCTCACATGTTCAGACCCTCATTCATGTAATAAATACCTTACACTCTCCGTATACCTGGCATATAGTATGTTGTTAGTACCTATCTCTCCCTTTTGACAAAAGAAAAATCTAGCAAATAAGAGCATGTCACCATCACTGGATACCTTCTGCCACAAGATTTACTATGAAATAATTCAGTCATTTTATCCAGTTAATTTTTCTTTCTGTCATTCAAATTTATTATCTTCAAAAGTATTTTAAATACTTAAAATACTGGTCTTAAATTCAAGCTTAGTGAGCCAGAATAATTAGGAAGAAAATGGAATAACTCATTATTTGGATGAAATACATTTTCCAGTTATAATAATAATATGCTTTTGAAATTGAAAGAAGTGTGGATGTGAAAGACATTTTTGTGATATAAAGTAAAAAATAAAATGAAGACATGAAAATGTAACAATATGTGATACAACTTGATAAAACTTATACAAAGAGAGTATTTAAAGTAATATCATTAGAATATGTTTGAAACAGGGACTAAAAAAGATGGAATACATTACATAATGCACATCAAAATAAAATTTAAGTTAGAGAAAACAATTACCTAAGAGGATACTATTAAGTAATTGTAAACACAGTGACAAGTGACATCTGTTTGTCGATCCACTGAGAATAAACACATTGGAAAAACAAACAAAAATGAAAAATACTATTACCAGGATGTTTTAATAAGTAGAAGGAGAAAGGGAAGAATTAGTAAGTACAAGGGTAACAAGAGTAAACCTCTTAAACTACCCCGAACACCAGGGATATAAACTATGACAGAAACACAAAAAATGGTCATTGAGATTTTGCCATAAAAGCAAAAGCAGAACAGAGAAAATGTAATTAAGTATGTGTCTTAAATAAGCAATGTTAACAAGGAGTAGAAAGGCTTAAAATATTAGTAAGCAAAAATAATAATAATTTTTCTATATAGTCATGTAATTTTTACCTCTACTGAAGAAAATCAAATGAAAACAGTTTATTCAAGCAATTCTAATTGTATAACAGGCATGCCAGCCAACAACAGTGAATTCTAACATCTTTTGTTCCAGGCTCTTTAAAAAGGCAGAGACAGTAATTCTTAAAGGATTATCTTAAAAACAACAAAAACAACAACAAAAAAAACCCAGGAAATTCATGCCACAAGATATTGCTTTCTGTCTTCCTGCTCACCCTTTCCCCTTCTTCCCTTTCCACAAGTGTGTATTCATTGCTTTATGAATAAAAGGCCCTTGGCATTCTGTCTTGAATAGGAAATGCAGAAGGGAAACTCAGGCCCTGCCTTTGGTTATAAAAGGAGGGAGAGAAAAGTGAAGCAATATTTCAGCCACAAGAATCTACTGAGTCTCTAGGGTGCATCAGACACTGTCATGGGTGCTTAAACTTCATCTGTGAACAAAACAAATCCCTGCTTTTGTAAAAGTCATGGTCTTTTATGTTGCAAGGTGATACAAATGAAAATGTATGATATATTGGCTTTCATATTGTGAAATTCTGGGGAGTTTTTTAAAAAATATATAGATGCATTGATTAATTGAATCAAAATCTCTTCAGGTTGAGCTGGGCTTAGAATTGCTTTAAAATTCTTCACATGGGTCTGTTGTCCAGCCAGAGCTCAGAACCATTGAGCGAAATAGTTAGACAAAAACAGTTATAAATGTCCATGATTACCAGACCTGTTTAGGAACTAGCTTTCTAAGATCTCTTAAAAAGAAAAACAACAAAAAAAAGAGTATGTGTTAGGAGATTTGTTTTCAGAAATAAAATCATTTAAATAATGTTTGACTTTAATCATATCACTACTCACTTGGCAAAATTTTGTCAAAGTAAATCACCAATACCAGATAGAGGCAAGTATCAAATGCCAACATGAAATTTGTTGCTACAATGAGATTTGAGCCGTCCGATGGATGAGGAAATGCATTAGAATTCAAATCATAGTCCAAGTGTAAAAGCTGAAAATTAAAAAGTAATTAATTAAGGGAAATTAGGTTTAAGATACATTTTAAACACTTAGGTTTAGCATAGGAATAAAATGGCTACTCATCACCTCATAATGAGAATAGAGTTAAATAATGAGCTTGCCTACTTTATGGTTTTCAAATCTATGCCTTGGAAGGCATGGACATATGAGCAACTAGAATGCAGTTTAGTAATTGCTACGATAAAAATATGTTCCAAATGAAATTGAAACATTAGGAGGAAGTAGGGAAGTATGGGAGGAGATGGCATTTGAGATCAAACTTAGATGAACTTTTACCAAATAGGGCACAGTCAAAAAGTGTGGTGATGCATGTAAATTGGTGTCATGAGGGAGAATTTCTGGGCAAAAGGCACCAGTGCGTTTAAGGAGGGCCAGAAGTGGGCTGGTCTATGATGATCAAGTTAATGAGCTCTTTATAATTAACAATCCTTTTGTTAAACACTAAATAACGGATATTTAATGGTTGGCATTTTCATTTAATTAGAGAGAAGGCAAAGGGAATTTAATAAGAATCATATAAACAGAAAAGATATTTTATGAACAGAAACGTAATTTTTACTAATGAATTTTCCAGATGTTTAAAATTTTTAATTTAATGGTTTTTTAAATCATGTATTATCTTCAATTACTAGGTAAAAACATGAATTGGAATAGTTATTTAGAATTAGATTTGTGACAAGTCCATATTTAATTAGTAGCCTAAGAAAATACTTCATATTACCTTTAAATAATTGTATATTGATCCTCTTTGTTTCACTTTCTATATGTCTTATTTTGCTGGGCTAAATAATTTCAAAGCTTTTAAAAGTTCCACCTTTGTAACTTCATAACAGCCTTCACTAGAATTTTAAGCCTTACAATGTTGAATTTGAAAATGACTACAGACTAGTGAATTCCAGAGAGGACAGATGTTTCAGAAATGCCATTAACAGACATTCAAGTCATATCTCACCTGAGCCATTCCAAGCATGAAGGCAAAGGGACTAAGCAAGCTTAAAATCCACTCCAATGATGCAGGAAGGTGTCTGTACAGTGATGTGAACCCAAGACTCCCACAAAAGACAGTGAGAAGGAACCCAACCAGGCCACTGAGGAAAGATTTCTTTACCAAGATGCTCATTAAGAAAGCCAAAGGTATCTAAAATGAGAGAAGATGTAGTTCATTTATGTAACATTATTAATAGCACAATAAAATAGATATACAAAATTATAGTTATTATTTCATATATAACATACAAAACTGTGTTCCACAAATTCCACTAAAAATTGGCATTACAAAACACCTCAAATCAAATTGTTCCTGTTTACAGATTTTTCACATGCAAACAGAGTAGACAGGAAAAAAAAGGAAGCACATAATCACTTAATCGAAAACAAACACTTGATTTTTAGGCGATGAGGTGGATGGAGAGATATTTAATTCACCAACTCACCAAAGACAGTCCATATAGGAGAAAGAGGCTGAAAACCACCATGAAGCCCGACAAAATGATAAACTGGATAGATTTTATAACAAGTGCCAAGAAAAGGGCCATAATGAAGATGAAACCAGCATAGAGCAAACCCCAGGAGAGCCTAACGTGGAAACAAAACGTTATTAGTATTTTATGTTCACTTGAAAAGGAAGACCTGAAATGGATTCTAACATAATTTTTCATTACTTACTCATCCATTCATTCTCTCTTTCAACAGGTATTTTTTGGGTGTTCTAAGTATATAAATACAAGTAAAAGTTTTGGACGGAATTCTTTAGGAATTAGAAATATTCTTTAGGAATTAGGAATTGTTTTTCCTAAAATTCATTTCAGAAATACATTCCCACACATAAGCACATTGTTCTGGGGGATGAAGGGACGGGAAAAATTGGGTTTCCAGTCTGATAGATTTTGGATTGAACAGTTTATCTGCTGCATTCTTGCTCTGTAACCTTGGGCAACCTCTGTAACCATTCTATTATTCCTTTATGTTTCTGGACACCAGGAATTATACTACACTGAGGGCTCAATGATGGATATGTAGGGCAGTGTCTTAATACAGGGTAGGCCCTCAGTGAATCTCAGAACCTTCTCTCCTCTCTGGAGTCTCTCCAAGTTCAGGACCATCACAAGTTTCCTTGGAGATAAGAAATCCTTCCTTACGTGTAATTCTGTCATGTCACTTTTCTTCCAAAAACTGTTGTCATCTTTCTCTGGATGTGTTCACTGAAAAGTCTACATACTTGCCTTTAATTCCATTCATTGTTTTTGTTAATAAAGAATGTTTTTTTAATCCCATTTCTTTTATGTCAGAATAATTCACTTTCCTTTCCTCATCAATTTCTTTTCTTTTGTTTTACAATATTATTTGAAAACTATAATGCAATAATAATTTTAAAATTAAAAAAACAGCTGCAAAACCACCACAATAATAACTCACACACAGCAATTAATATGTATTGGAGAATATTTTAAATAAATATTTTTACTTATTCATGCTGCGTTTGACTCACCAGAATGCTGAATCCCGAAGACCCATCATTGTCATCAAGCCCTTCATCCTTTTCCTCTCCCTTGCGACATTAACAGATGCATAGTAAATGAATGGAGAAAAGGAAATAATGCAGGCAAAAAGAAATAAATCAGTTATAATTCCTGATTGGCCAATGAAGGAATGTATATTCATAATTTTTCCAGTAACTGACATCAGCTCTTCCATCACTGAGTGATTTGCTGTAATCTGAAGGCATTAACAAACAAAATTTGTATATTAATAAATAGCATGCTCTATTTTCTTTTAACCATCTGTTTTCCTGTGAATGTATAATTGACCTATTGGGATCTGATACTAACCTAAATTGCCACTTCTATGTCCTGCCATTGACCTACTGGGAGCCTGGAGTCCGAGCATTCTGAGTTACTCACCATTCTCAGATTTACTACGTGTTTCAATATCTTCCTGCCTAACATTCCTTTATGATTTGCTTGGCATGCCTTTTCTGAATTTATATATTCAGTAAGCCACCCTTCACCTCAAGCTTCAAGCTGAAATGTTATTTCAATTCGGAATTTTTCCATGGCTTTCTAAGGCTGAGAATACTCATTTACTTATGAGGACCTGATTTATAGTTCTGTAATAGTCTACTTCTGTTCTAATAATTCTCTTATTTGCCTGGCTTCCCAACAAAGTTGAGTCCATGAATGAGATACTTTTTCTTCTATTTGTATCTACATTCCATGGTATATAGCAACTTCAGTAAACTTCAGAGTGAGTAAATGAAATAACAAGGCTATCCACTTAAATTTTCTTTCATGAAACTTTTGATGCCTCTAATATTATTAACTTGCATTAAATATTAGTTTGCATTGAACATTTTGTACTCACTTCTATAATAGCGGCATTAATGGTAGCTTGAAGAACCACAAAACCTTCCTTCCAGAATTCTGAAACTTCACAGTAAACGTCTTCATATGCTCTATAACAATGAGCTTTGTGGAAAAAAAGAAACCGTAAATATAATTACATCACTATCTATATTATTGAAATATTATTTCAATACTGATTATAGCAAACAGTGGACTTTACGATGGCTCCAAATTCCAAATGTTCTTATTTTGCCTCAAAGCTTATAAAAACATAAGTTATAATAATGATTCTCAAGATGAATCAGGCAGACTCATGAAGCAGAGCACTCCTAGGAAATGTTTTACATTAAGTTACAACACTCTAAGCTTTCCCATATCATGTCCTGTGCTTTTCTGCTGATCAAGAATTTTGTTGATGTCTTTTCTTTGTAATTTGTATTGCAAAAACAATACATTTTTATGTTTTTCAAAAGTTCACAGAGCCTAACATGGATTGAGAAACACTGAACTAAAGCTTTTCCTAACACTGAATATAACACAGGTGTAATAGGCAAATAGAAGTTCAAATAAGATTACTTACTGTGCTTAAATCATGCCAATCAGAATATCTTTTGAAGAAAAAGATTTATTAAAAAAGACCTACCAGTACATTTAGTATTAAACTATATTGAAAAGATATTCTTGAATAAGATGAATTAAAATCGAGTATAGGAATTAAATGAATATTATATGAAAAGGATAAATGTTTTAAAAATCATCTTGAAATATTTCAGATATACAAATGATTTTAATAAACACACATAGACCCACTACAAATTTGCAGAATAAATACACCATTTTAAATACAGTCAGAATCCCCTGTACACTTCCACTAACACCAAGTTTTTAGCTAGCTAACTGCTTTTCTGAATGTTCTGTTTATATATATGCCACTATATATCTCTAAACTATAATGTAATATAAAAAAATTAAACTCTACTAATTCCATATAGCTTGTTATGTTTATCATTATAAACTTTGCTCATTTGTTCCAAATTCTAATTTTGAAATGTATATAAATGTCCACATTTAATTTTATCTTTTTATGGTTATAGAATCCCATTGCAGGAGTGTAAATCAATACATGTATCCACTCTTCTGTTGATGATCATTGGGTTAGCTCCTTTCTCCTTTTTGCTATTACTGGGAAAAAAAATCTTCTGCTATAAAAATCTGTATATATGTCTTCTTGTAAATATATCTATATTGGTCAGGATAGTCTCTTATATGTTACAGTAACAACCCCTAAATCTCAGTAATTTATCACAGCAAAAGTTTATTTCTCACTCAGGCTACAAATTCAGCATAGGTCTTTGGTAGGATGGTTGAGGGGTGGTACCCTATTCACATCAAATTTAGGATCCCAAGTTGGAAGGCATTTCCTACGACTGTTAGTTGCACTGTCTGTATTATACATGATTCCTTAGTTTGCAGAAGCAGTTGAGAAAAGGTGAAGAACTCATACCTGTTTTTAAATCCCTTGGGTTTAGCTATCTTATTATAGCTGCAAAAAATATTCTATGTCCTCAGGAAGAAGAGGAGAATAGGCCACAAGTCTTTAATGCAGGTATGAGAGTTTCACTAACAAGATTTCTATGATGATGAGTTGTAGGTTATGTGCACATCAACTTTAAAATAAAACTTGTCAGTTTTTGTGGAATTTAAAAATATGTAAAGTTGGATAGGTGTTCTTTTTGCTACATATCCTTGTCAATACTTTGAATTGTTTTTTTGCTAATTTTTGCAAATCTTATAAATGTGAAATGATGTAACATGTGGTTTCAACATGCATTTTGCTGGTTGCTAATGCAGAAAAGCACCACTCCAAGTGCTTATTTTTGATCTGTGTTGTTTCATGAAATTCCTATTAATAATTTCTTTTTATTATTTTCCTATTTTTGATCTTTTTCCTATTTATTCCAAGTAAATATTTACATATTTTGGAATTCATTTTTTGTTAGTTTTTTTTTTTTTGTTATAAACACTTTATCACTTTTTTTTTTTTTGAAGATGGAGTTTTACTCTGTTGCCCAGATTGGAGTTTAGTGGCACGGTCTTGGCTCACTGCAACCTCTGCCACCCAGGTTCAAGCGATTCTCCTGCCTCAGCCTCCTGAGCAGCTTGGACTACAGGCACACACATCTCTGCACTTGGCTAACTTTTTTGTTTTTTGGGGTTTTTTTGGTATTTTAGTAGAGACAAGGTTTTACCATGTTGCCCAGGCTGGTCTCAAACCCTTGAGCTCAGGCAATCTGCCTGCCTTGGCCTCCCAAAGTTCTAGGATTACAGGTGTGAGCCACCATGCCCAGTCACTTTATCATAATTTTTGCCTTTATTTTTGACTATCTCTCTGGTGTGTTTTGATAAAGGGAAGTTCTTAATTTATATTTAGTCAAATTTATCAATATTTTAATTTATGGCTGTGTAGAATTAATATATATATATATAAATAATATTTTCTTTATCTAACCCTCTGTTGATGGACATTTACATTAATTCTCTATCTTTGCTTTTGTGAATGGTGCTGAAATAAACATATGAATACAGGTATCTTTTTAAATCTAATGATTTTTTTCCTTTGGGTGGATACCCAGTAGTGAAGTTCCAGGATGAAGTGGTAGTTTTATTTTTATTTCTTTGGGAAATCTCCATACTGTTGTCCATAAAGGTTGTACTAAGTTACACTTTTACCAATGATGCATAAGTGTTATATTTTCCTTGCATCCTTGCCAACATTTGTTTCTTTAAGACTTTTTAATAATTGCCATTCTGACTAGTGCAAGATGGTATCTCCTGGTTTTAATTTGTATTTTCTGATAATTAGTGATGTTGAGCTTTGTTCTTACATTGGTTGACCGCTATGTGTCTTCTTTTGAAAAAAGAACTCAAATAACTCAAATAACCCCATGGAAAAATAGGCAAATGGGTTATTTGTTCTTTGAGTTCTTTCTTTAATGTAGAGTTTGCAAATTTTTTTCCATCTGTTGGTCTTCTGTTTACTCTGTTGATTATTTCTTTTGCTGTGAGAAGTTTTTTTAGTTTAATTAAGTCTCACTTGTCTATTTTTGTTTTTATTGTATTTGCTTTTGAGGACTTAGTTATAAATTCTTTGCCTAGCCCAATATCCAGAAGAGGTTATTCCTAGTTTTTGTTTTCTGAATTTTTATAGGTTCAAGTCCTATGTTTAGGCTTTAATGCATCTTGAGTTAATTTTTGTATGTGGTGAGAGATATGCATCCAGTTCTATTCTTCTGCATAAGACAATTTAGTTTTCCCAGTACCATTTATTGTATGTATCTAACCATATGTAATGACCGTTTATTAATATGTTCTTATGCCCAAAAATGAATATACTTTTTTTAAATGTTGAGGGACATATGACAGATAGTGATGCTCTAATTTGGCATACTAACCTCTATTCCCACACATGGCTTATGACATAATTGAAATGAGAGTAGTGAAATTTTAGAGCCAGAAAATTACCTGTATGGTCCTTGTGTTCCTTCTTTGTCGGCATTCTGGGTCCTAGCAAGAACTTCAAATGATATGAGTATGTATTAGTAAAGACGACTCTTATTATATCTTCAGAATGATTTGCTGTGGATTCTTTAATACTTTCTTCATCTGGCAGTCCCAAGACCATTTTGCCTTTTGTTACAGGAAGAGAATATAATTGTTAGGAAATGACCAGGAGACACAGCTTCAGGATGTCATGTCGCATTGCTTTTACTGAAGTTGTCTATGGAAGTTAAACACAATCAAGTACTAACTTTCAGAAAGGTAGACAAAAAAGTTGGGTGGGAGAGAAATTTCTAAAGTTCCATCCAGATACAATCAGAACACATGAAAATTGGTTATTTTATTTTCATATGTGGTGATTACTGAACCAATTTCAATCACATATTATACCAAACTGTTCAAAAATAATTAACATTCCTAAAATTCTGAAATAGTAAATATAGAGAGATAGATATTTAAATTGCAATTAGGCACTGTTCTGTATCAGGTGGACATACCTATACAGATTTGTTTGTCTTTAACCACCCTGATGGTATGGTTAATAAGCTTAAAAAAGTGATACATTTAAAAACATGTTATGAAATTATGTTGACATCACTGAAAGAATCCCTCTTTTTTGTAGATATTGTATCCAAGGCCACAAGGGTGTTTTATTAATACTAAAAAATTATACAAAAAATAAGTAAAGTTCAGGATTGGGGTGGAAGTGTTGAAGATGAATGTAGAGGGAGCAGGCAGCATGTATTTTGATAGAATTAATTTTATTGTCAAACTTGTGTCATCATGAGCAAATTCCTTAACCTTTGTTACTCAATTTCTATATATGTAAAATAAACTTAATAACTATTATTATTATTATAGAATATTACGAGTACAGAATATAGAATACTATCATAAAATATTTTCTTTTTACAGAATACAGTTTTTGTAAAAATATAGCATATTGTAGCATTTAATGAATATTTATTATTATAATTGCATGTGGTTTTGAATGAGGTAATGTTGAGAAGCACAAGTTTCTGACACTGGGACTTGTCATGGACATGTGACAAGTGAAACATGTGACAAGTGAAACATCTTCTCTTTGTGAAACAGAGCACAAGCACAGACACATCTCAGGGCTGGACCTTAGGTGATAGTCTATATCATGTGATAACTGTGAATCAGAAGTGCATTCAGTGTTGGTAGGTAAGATGCACAGTGTAGACATTAAAATCCAGGTGGAACTAATGGTGTGATGCTTGGTGAGGTGCCATTGGAAAGCAAGCTTTGGATGGCTCACAGGAAGGAAAAGTCTGACATACTCTGGAAACTGTGGCCAGAGAGGCTCCATATTGCAAGTGCTTGAACTGGATTACTGGATTCTAAATCCAGTGAAGGGGTCAGAATCCAGGCATAAAATCAATGATTACTTAGGCTGGAGTGCAATTTGAACAGAAGTTGACAAAGAAAGGAAAAAAAGAGGTTATGCAAACTTTCAGTGACTGGGTGGAGCAAGATGCATAGGCTCTCCTTAGAAGAACGTCCTTGGTGGAAGTTATGTTGCTTAAAATGAGTAGCCAGTACCTTGTAAGTCATAGTTTTATATTCTTTTAAAAATTGAGATATAATTCACATACCGTAAACTTCACCCTTTTAATAATTTCATGGTTTTTAGAATACTCACACAGTTGTTTTAGCCACCCAGTGTGTGGTACTTTGTTATGGCATTCCTAGAAAACTAATGCAGTGATAAATACAAACAGAAAATTATTGGTAATATTAGGAGTAAATAAGGTATGAGTCTTTCATTTTAAGAAGGCTTGTTTAAATATTCCAAATCTATTATTGGATCTGGTCTCTCAACCTCCTTGATATTTTTCTTTAGCATCTTTAAATCAATCCTGTCACCTCTGCTAGATGAATCTTCAAAAAATGCCATTTTCATTATGCCACTTCCCTGATTTAAAACTGTGTTGGTACCATATCACCTATTGAATCAAGTTTAAGATTCTAACTCTCCATTAGATCTGATGGGCAAAGGAGACCTCTTTGAGGAACTTATAATTGTTTTCATGGTTTTTAGGATACTCACACAGTTGTACAAGCTCGAAGTCACTTTAAAATTATAACTCAACTCATAATAATTCAACTCATCAAATAAAATCTCACTTTATATCCAACCATCATTTCTGATTTGAAGATGCTGCCTGATACTGACATTCTGTAGATATAGTCTGACTGTTCCTGTACTTCTATCTCTATTTGTTAATGAGAATCTTCTTTTAGTATTAGCACAGTTGACTTTCAATTAGTTAGGTTTGGTATAATACAAAACAGAATAATTAACCTCCTATTAACTTTATTAACAAATGCATTTCTAGCATTATTTTTTGTAGTTACTCTGATTACAACAACTAAATATTTATACAGAAAAAATCATGTCCATATGAATGTGGGTCTGATCTAATAGGACACACATATATGCCATTCTTTACAAAATTCTTAGTGGCTGTTACATTTTTACTAGCTGATCTAGAAATCATCCTCCTGTTACTATTGCCTTGAGCATCTCAAACAACTTAAAACTTATACCCACTATAGCACTAATTTTAGTCTTTATCCTAGCCCTAGGCCAAGCCTATGAACAAATGACAGGGCAATCACCACAGACTTCCCTTTGAAGTATGCACTTATAGTTGTAAAGGACATATGTTGTTTTATCTGTTGACATCCAGTTCTTCTTCTAGTAAAACACACTACGATCCATTTGGGATACTTCTCTTCCTCCACTCAAACACCCTGTTGGTTTGGATGTAGTTATTGACCTGGGAACTCAAGTGGCCAATGAAAATACTGCATCCCCCTACCCAAAGAGATTAGTTCTTGGTGAACCAAGACCAATACTAACCTAAAGTCACCTATTTGTTCCCATGGATATAATCCTTGAAGTTATCGTGAACTATCAGGAATGATCTGCAATCTTTTCACTGGAGTTGCTAATCTGGTAGGGCTTAAATCTGGAGAGTCTGCAGACCAACTCTGCCCCTCAGAGAACCAATCTGTGAATGAAGCCAGCACATAAAGCTGTAGATCTAGGGGACAGAGACATAGCTCCTCCTCTGTTAATGATAAACTTCTATTCTGCCTTGCGTTAATACTCTGCTTCTTTAACTAGACGAAGGATTCTTTTTCTTAAAAGCAATGGCAACAAAAGCCAAAATAGACAAATGGGATCTAATTAAACTCCAGAGCTCTGCACAGCAAAAGAAACTATCATCAGAGGGAACTGGCAACCAACAGAATGAAAAAAATTTTTTTGCAATCTACCCATCTGACAAAGGGCTAATATCTAGAATCTACAAAGAACTTAAATAAATTTACAAGAAAAAAACAAACAACCCTATCAAAAAGTGGACAAAGGATATGAACAGACACTTTGCAAAAGAAGACATTTATGCCGCCAACAAACTTATGAAAAAAAAAAAGCTCATCATCAATGGTCATTAAGAGAAATCAAATCAAAACCACATTGAGATACCACTCATGCCAGTTAGAATGGCAATCACTAAAAAATCAGGAGACAACAGATGCTGGAGAGGATGCAGAGAAATAGGAATGCTTTTACAATGTTGGTGGGACTGTAAATTAGTTCAACCACTGTGGAAGAGAGTCTGGCAATTCCTCAAGGATCTAGAAATAGAAATACCATTTGACTCAGTAATCCCATTACTGAGTATATATCCAAAGGATTATAAATCATTCTATTATAAAGACACAGGCACATGTGTGTTTATCTTGGCACTGTTCACAGTAGCAAAGACTTGGAACTGACCAAAATGCCCATCAATGATAGACTGGATAAAGAAAATGTGGCACATATATACCATGAAATACTATGCAGCCATAAGAAAGGATGAGCTCATGTCTTTTGCAAGGACATGGATGAAGCTAGAAACCATCATTCTCAGTAAACTGACACAAGAACAGAAAACCAAATACCACATGTTCTTACTTATAAGTGGGTATCGAACAATAAGAACACATGGACACAGGGAGGGGAACATCACACACCGTGGCCTGTCGGGGGGTGGGGGGCTAGGGGAGATACAGCAGGGGGTGGGAGGATTGGGGAGGGATGGCATTAGGAGAAATACCTAATGTAGATGATGCGGGTGATGGATGCAGCAAACCACCATGGCACGTGTATACCTATGTAACAAACCTGCATGTTCTGCACATGTACCACAGAACTTAATGTATACTAAAAAAAGAGACAGATTGAGTTGGTCCTTTTACTCTCAACTGAAATATTTATGAAAAATATAGTAATTTTTTATAGCTTATTGTTAACTAGTCACCCTACTGATCTATCAAACACAAGGTCTTATATTCTTCGAACTGTAAGAATTTATTGTTGCATAAATTGTTAATCTTATTTTGCATATGCTAATAATAAGGCTATGAGAAGCTGATGATTTTCAAAATGCACTCCAGACACATATACATTACAGCAGTTCTGGGTAGACTCTCAGAACTGCTTTTAATCAAATGTCCTCTGACTCTAAGTCTAGTTCTCTTGCCTTTGTACCGGGTTGCATCTCTTCTAATTTCAGAACGTCGTTACAAAAATGATTGTTACAAAAATGATCTTGATCCTTCAGCTTTAGGGTACTCATTAAGTAACGTTAACCTCAGCTCGACCTAAGTACTTAACCTTAACTCGTTAAGTACCTTAATGCTGGAGGATGAAAATCTGAAATACAGAATACTCAAAGGAATAGCCAAATATAGCAAGGACATGTTTTTGTTGTTAAAAGGTAAGGTTGAAATTCCTATAACCAAATTTAAGAAAGGAAAAGACTGGTTGTTCTTTGCCTATAAGAACAAGAAAACACTATAGCAACGATTTCATTTTGGTGACAATGCTTTCAGAGTCATATGTCAACATATCCCTAAACACTCCATATGCACCAGTCTGCATATTCCACACTTCCTCAAATCCTGCACCAGATCAAACACGTTTCTTGTTGAGAGACTGTGTACTCCAAATGGCAAACCCTTGTTTGACAAGTAATACGTTTAGTTTTAACTTAGATACTGAGTGGTGGCTTCTTACTTCCAGTAAAGGGAAGATACATTCCTAATTCATATACTCCAGAAAGTTTGACAATTAAGATTTATCAAACTAAAAGACAAATTAAACCATAAATCTGCAGTCAAATAAACCAAATATTCACACAAGACATTCATCTTAAGTAACTAGAAACCTCACCTGCCAGGAAGGAAGCAGAGGCTACTTTATTCATTATCTGTTGGGTTGTTTTGGTGACAGGTGTGTATGCAACAGAAAATCTGGATTCATTAAATGCATCTAGCCGTCCCAGGTCATTGGTAAGCAGTGAAGAAAAATCATTTACTTGATGACCATGAGGATATATGTACAAACAAAGCAGTAAGACCAATGCATTCACCCATTCCTATATAATACAGGAGAAAGGATAAAGAAAAATCTTATTTAAAATTAGTCATTCACAATCATTTTGTCATAAAGTTTGTCTCTTTTTTTACTTTTCTAATTTTAATATATCCCATATTATAAACTGTTTAAAGTCTGTTGAAAGTCTATGTGTTGTTAGAGATAGTTTCAAGGCATTGCTAGCTTAGTAATAATACACTGGTTACATGCCAAGATTCTAGAATTACAAACTCAACAGTATGCCAGTTTGTAAGGGCATTCTGATCATTCTAATAATAAGATAGTGTCTGAGGTACACTATCTTAATTAGTTATAAGTCGTGATCACATGCGAACTCCCAATAAGAAATCACTTCATTTCCAAAATGCATTATCTTAGGGGAAAAAACTTCACAATATTTACATAGTGGAATTCCAATTTAGTTAAAAGTGCTATCTAGCTATGTCTATCTGATTTTTAAAATATACCAAAGTTTAATCAAGGATTTTTATATGGTAAGATTATAAGATTATGCCAACTTTCTTCTTGGAACTTAATACAATTTCAACTGTTCTATTTTTGAAGAAAACTGATTTTTTAAGAAGAGAAAGAGATCCCACAGAGAAAAAGCCAGTTACCCATTGCAGTGGGTTGATTTACCATATCTTTGGAATGTCAGTATCTTAACCCTAGTCTCCATGAGTGGGGACACTAGTAACAAATCTGACCATTGGCTTTTAAAACATGTTTTGATGTGTCAATTGCTGACCAGATTCAGTGCTTTCAGACCTCAACTTGTGAGCCCATGTCAACAGAAATGTCTTCTAACAGATTCATGGCCTGAAGAATAGCATTTTCTGTTGTATAAAGGTGCTGTATTTTAGTGTTTTTGGTGTATGTGTCAGGGGAGATATAGATACCTCCCAGGCAACATATATTTTCCTACCATAAACACAGAATAATATAGATATTGAGTCATACCAGTAAGGACTCCCTTTTCATTCTCCATTTTTTAAGAAAGTTCTTGCATAATAAGGCCCCAGTTTGTTGACACACACTGATCTCTCTCTTTCTCATCTTGTCCTGTTTAATAAAAAAGAAAGAAGATAAAATTAATATGAAGTTTTTAATAAGAAGAAATATCCTGCAAACAACAACAAAAAGAGTAGCCTAATACTCCAATGTTCCAAATGATTGCAGAGTCGCGGTGTTCCCAAGTCAGCATTGTATTACTCCCATGTTCTCCTGCCTTTCCCCATTTTCAGACTCTGTTCCATCATTTATTTGTGATGCACTGTGCCAGTTATCAATTTACTGTGTCTCAGGCCTAAATTCACTCTGCATAGTCTGCTCTACAAAAATGTATCTGACTCCTTTAAGTACTTTCCTTTGCCAGCTGGCATGATGTTATACTGTTTCAATAGAGAGGGTAATAGAGATACTGCAGGCATCTGATGCCATCCAGATATCAGAATAGTCCATTTGCCAGGTTTCTATAGAATGTATTTTTACCCACTGAATAAATTGTTTTCTCCAATGCAAAGTACCTACAGTATGCAAGATTCACTGTGTGTTTCCTCTAGCTCTGGACTTGGGTAGCATAGTATGTCTGGGAGCCCCAGATAGCTACAGTCCTTTCCTCAAAGCTTTGTTTCCTTCAGCTGTCCTGTTGCAAAAGCAGCGCACTCCAGTCCTGGTGTCCATAGCTTGCCATTCAAGCTTCTCTGCCATTCAGTGAGCTTCAACCACACCTTATCCAATTGTCAATACCTTATCTCTTCATGTTTATTCTTCCTTGGATATTCTCCCTCAACCCTAGGAAGTCCTCTTGAGCTCAGTCCATCTTTATAGTTATTCTCCTGTAATCGTTTAATAGCTCTGTATATTAAACTTACTTTAATTACTATGTAGTTTCTGTCCCTGGATTGCACCCAGATCAACACCTACACATACACCACTCTTAATTTCAATAAATACATCCATGTACACTCAACTTAATGTCTCTATAATATTTAGCTTAAGAACCTGAATAAATAATCTGTTTTAGGAATTGATCTATCTAAGACAATATAATGGGATCTTTGCTCTTTCTAGCAGAAATAATTGCACTCTTTACTAGGTTGTGGGATGAAAGAAAATTTTCTTTATCTAGTGAAATACATCGTACTTTTCACTTTCTTTCTTTGAAAAATTAAAATCTTAAGATAAGATCACCATAGTTTGGCCTGGAAGATTGTAAAGAGATTTTACATTGCCATTTTAAAATGTCATTTGAATCAAATTTATTTCTTGTTTTCATCTTTAAGAATTTATGTTTATTATGCAGAGTCGACAGGAAAAATACACACACACATTTGCATATATATAATCTTTGTATATGTGTATATTTTTTTCTAAAATCATTTGTAGCAATTTGTACTATGATATGAAATATTTCAAAATACATCTTTCCCACATTTTCAGCTATAATGATACTGCCATTCTCTATAAGATTTCCTAGATTTTTCTTTCCCTTACAATGCATAAAGTCTCAAGAGAATATTGCTTCTTTACTAACAATGAGAGAAAGTCACATAATCTATAAAATTATAACTTTTCTTGAGCCTACCTAAGAGCTGAGATCACAGATAAACAGGTAAACTAAAGTCCAAAGGGTAAAAGCCTTCTTCAGGGATAAATGGGGCCCATGAACAGTTTCAGAATTGGTAGAGTATTACAGAAAGACATGGCTACTGTAAAAACAGGCAGGAGGAAAGCAGCTGAAATGTTAAAACTTTAATGGCTGAGTGTAGACACTAGTCCTGGTATCCACAGTTTGCATGTTTTTTACAATTACTGGGAAGCCAGTAATTATTTGTCAATTCTTTTTTTATAGGTTTCACCTAGTATTAATTAAAAAATTTACAATAGCGAAGACTTGGAACCAACCTAAATGCCCATCAATGATAGACTGCATAAAGGTGGGTAATAACAAACTTCTCTGAGTTAAAAAACCATGTTCTAACCCAATGCAAAGAAATTAAGAACCTTGAAAAAAGGTTAGATGAAATGCTAACTATAATAACCAGCTTAGAGAAGAACATAAATGACTTGATGGAGCTGAAAAACAAAGCATGAGAACTTCACGAGGCATACACAAATTTCAACAGCTGAATCGATCAAGCAGAAGAAAGGATATCAAAGATAGAAGATCAAATCAATGAAATTAAACAAGAAGGTAAAATTAGAGAAAAAAGAGTGAAAAGAAACGAACAAAGCTCCAAGAACTATGGGATTATGTGAAAATACCTAATCTATGCTTGATTGGCATAGCTGAATGTGATGGGGAGAATGAATCCAAGTTGGAAAACCCTCTTCACGATATTATCCAAAAGAACTTCCCCAACCTAATGAGTCAGGCCAACATTCAAATCCAGGAAATATAGAGAACACCACAAAGATACTCCTTAAGAAGAGCAACCCCAAGGCATATAATCATCAGATTCACCATGGTTGAAATGAGGGAAAAAATCCTAGGGCAGCCAGAGAAAAAAATCGAGTCCCCCACAAAGGAAAGACCATCAGACTCACAGCGGGTCTCTCAGTAGAAACCCTACAGGCTGGACAGGAGTGGCAGCCAATATTCAACATCCTTAAAGAAAAGAACTTTCAACCCAGAATTTCATATCCAGCCAAACTAAACTTCGTAAGTGAAGGAGAAATAAAATCCTTTACAGGCAAGCAATTGCTGAGAGATTCCATCGCTACAAGACCTGCCTTACAAGAGCTCCTGAAGGAAGTACTAAACATGGAAAGGAACAACCAGTACCAGCCACGCCAAAAATGTACCAAATGGTAAAGAACAGTGACCCAATGAAGAAACCGTGTCGACTAACAGGCAAAACAACCAGTCAGTAACACAATGGCAGGATCAAATTCAAATATAACAATATTAACGTTGAATGTAAATGGCCTAAATGCCCCAGTCAAAAGACACAGACTGGCAAACTAGATAAAAAGTCAAGACCCATCAGTATGCTGTATTCAGGAGACCCATCTCATGTGCAAAGACTCACACAGACTCAAAATAAAGGGACGGAAGAAGATTTACCCAGTAAGGAGAGCAAAAAAAAAAAAAAAAAAAAAAGCAGGGATAGCAAACCCAGTCTTTGATAAAATGGACATTAAACCAACAAAGATCAAAAGATACAAAGAAGGGTATTACATAATGGTAAAAAGATCAATGCAACAAGAAGAGCTAACTATCCTAAATATGCATGCACCCAATGCAGGAGCATCTAGACACATAAAGCAAGTTCTTAACGACCTATAAAGAGACTTAGACTCCCGCACAATAATAGTGCGAGACTTTAACACTTCACTGACAATATTGGACAGATCAATGAGACAGAAAGTCAACAAGAATATCCAGGACTTGAATGCAGATCTGGACCAAGTGGACCTAATAGACATTTACAAAACACTCTACCCCAAATCCACAGAATTAACATTCTTCTCAGCACCACATTACACTTACTCTAAAATTGACCACATAATTGGAAGTAAATCACTCCTCAGCAAATGCAAAAGAATGGAAATCATAACAAACAGTCTATCAGATCACAGCACAATCAAATTAGAACTCAGGATTAAGAAAAGCACACAAAACTGCACATGGAAACTGAACAACTTGCTTCTGAATGATGAAGGGATAAACAATGAAATGAAGGCAGAAATAAAAATGTTCTTCGAAACCAACGAGAATGAAGACATAACGTACCAGAATCTATGGGACCCATTTAAAGCAACGTCTAGAGGGAAATTTATAGCAACAAATGCCCACATGAGAAACAAGGAAATATATAAAATCAATACCCTATCATCAAAATTGAAAGAGCTAGAGGAGCAAGATTAAAAAAACCCTCAAAAGCAAGCAGAAGACAAGAAATAACTAAGATCAGAGCAAAACTGAAGGAGATAGAGACGCAAAAAACCCTTCAAAAAAAAAATCAGTAAATCCAGGAACTGGTTTTTTGAAAAGTTCAACAAAATAGACAGACCATTAGCCAGACTAATAAAAAAGAAAAGAGAGAAGAATCAAATAGATGCAATGAAAAATGATAAAGGGGAGATTACCACCAATTCCTTGGAAATACAAACTACCATCAGAGATTACTACAAACAGCTCTATGCACACAAACCAGTAAATCTGGAAGAAATATATAAATTAAATTCCTGGAATTTGTACACTCCCAAGACTAAGCCAGGAAGAAGTTGAAACCCTGAATAAACCAATAACAAGGTCTGAAGTTGAGGCAGCAATTAATAGCCTACCAACCAAAAAAAGTCCAGGTCCAGATGAGTTCACAGCTGAATTCTAACAGATATACAAAGAGGAGCTGGTACCATTCCTGCTGAAACTATTCCAAACAATACAAAAAAGAGGGAATGTTCTCTAATTCTATGAGACCAATATCATTCTGATACCAAAGCCTGGCAGTGACACAACTAATAAAGAAAACTACAGGCCAATATCCATGATGAACATTGATGCAAAAATCTTCAATAAAATACTGGCAAACTGAATCCAACAGCACATCAAAAAGCTTATCCACCATGATCAAGTAGGCTTCATCCCAGATATTCAAGGCTGTTCAACATATGCAAGTCTACAAACGTAATCCACCACATAAACAGAACCAAAGACAAAAACCACATGATTATCTCAATAGATGCAGAGAAAGCCTTTGACAAAATTCAGCAGCCCTTGATGCTAAAAACTCTCAATACACTAAGTATCAATGGAACATATCTCAAAATAATAAAAGCTATTTACGACAAACCCATAGCCAATATCATACTGAATGGGCGAAAACTACAAGCATTCCCTTTAAAAACTGGCACTAGACAAGAATGCCCTCTCTCACCATTCCTATTCAATATAGTATTGGAAGTTCTGGCCAGAGCAATTAGGCAAGAAAAAGAAATAAAGGGCATTCAATTAGGAAAAGAAGAAGTCAAATTGTCTCTATTTGCAGACAACATCATCTTTATATTTAGAAGACCCCATTGTCTCAGCCCAAAACCTCCTTAAGCTGATAAGCAACTTCAGCAAAGTCTCAGGATACAAAATCAATGTGCAGAAATCACAAGCATTCCTATATACCAACAACAGACAGAGAGCCAAATCATGAGCGAACTCCCATTTACAATTGCTACAAAGAGAATAAAATACCTAGGAATACAATTAACAAAGGATGTAAAAGATCTCTTCAAGGAGAACTACAAACCACTGATCAAGGAAATAAGAGAGTACACAAATATATGGAAAAACATTCCATGCTCATGATTAGGAAGAATCCACATTGTGAAAATGGCCATACTGCCCAAAGCAATTTATAGATTTAATGCTATCCCCATCAAGCTATCATTGACCTTCTTCACAGAACTGGAAAAAAACACTTTAAACTTCATATGGAACCAAAAGAGAGCCCGAATAGCTAAGACAATCCTAAGCAAAAAGAACAAAGCTGGAGGCATCAGGCTACCTGACTTTAAACTATACTACAAGGCTATGGTAATCAAAACAGCATGGTACTGGTACCAAAACAGAGATATAGACCAATGGAACAGAACAGAGGCCTCAGAAGCAACGCCACACATTTACAACCATCTGATCTTTGACAAACGAGACAAAAACAAGCAACGGGGAAAGGATTCCCTGTTTAATAAATGGTGTTGGGAAAACTGGCTAGCCATATGCAGGAAGCTAAAATTGGACCCCTTCCTTACACCTTATACAAAAATTAACTCCAGATAGATTAAAGATTTAAACATAAGAAATCCTAGAAGAAAACCTAGGCAACACCATTCAGGACATAGGCACAGGCAAGGACTTCATGCCAGTTAGAATAGCAATCATTAAAAAATCTGGAGACAACAGATGCTGGAGAGGAAGTGAAGAAAAAGTAACACTTTTACACTGTTGGTGGGAGTGCATATTAGTTCAACCATTATGGAAGACTGTGGCGATTCCTCAAGGATCTAGAAATAGAAATTCCACTTGACCCAGCAATCCCATTACTGGGTATATACCCAAAGGATTATAAATCATTCTACTATAAAGACACATGCACATGTGTGTTTATCTTGGCACTGTTCACAGTAGCAAAGACTTGGAACTGACCGAAATGCCCATCAATGATAGACTGGACAAAGAAAATGTAGCACATATACACCATGGAATACTATGCAGCCATAAAAATGACAAGTTCATATCCTTTGTAGAGACATGGATGAATCTAGAAACCATCATTCTCAGCAAACTGACACAAGAACAGAAAACCAAACACCGCATGTTTTCACTTATAGGTGGGTAATGAACAATGAAAACACCTGTGCACAGGGAAGGAAACAACACTCACTGGGCTAGGTGAGGGGGTGGAAGGGAGGGAAAACACTGGAAATAATGCCTGATGTAGGTGACGGGAGTGGAGGATGAAGACAGCAAACCACCGTGGCATGTATGTACCTATGCAACAATTCTGCAGGATGCAGGATGTGCACATGTACATCAGAGCCCAAAGTACAATTAAAAAAA
>CAUYLG010048554.1:0-61521 GCA_963573385.1 Cacajao melanocephalus
ACTGTCAATATTAGACAGATCAACGAGATAGAAAATTAACAAGGATATCCAGGACTTGAACTCAGACCTGGAACAAGTAAACAAATATTTACAGAACTCTCCACCCCAAATGCACAAAACATACATTTTTCTCAGTATCACATTACACCTATTTTAAAAGTGACCACATAATTGGAAGTAAATCACTCCTCAGCAATTTCATAGCATTTCACAGGTTTAAATAAAATATTGGTTGACTGCTTGTTTGTTATTTTCATCTCTTATTCCTTCTTGTCTCCATTGTTAAGTACAATTATTGGCATAAAAGAGGTTTTTAATACCCATTTTTGGACTGCATTCTAGCCTGGGCAATATTACAAGAATCCCGTTCTCTCTCCCTCTTTCTCTTCCTCTTTCTTTCTCTCTTACATTCTTTTTTTTCTTTCTTTCAGACTTTCTTTCCTCTCTTTTTCTTTCTTTCAAAAATAAAAAAAAATAAAAAAATAGTAAATACATAAACCAGTAACCCAGTCATTTATTATTGCATAATAAATGTAATATAAGTATAAAAAAAGAAATTCAATAATTCTAGCATATCTAAATGCAATATGCTGAATATTATATCATTATATTATCTATATCTTATAATTTAATAAATAAGCATTCCAATTAGATGTATAGTGATTCCAAGAATCAAAGCGAGAGGACTTTAGAAAGATATCTGTCTTCAGTTTTAATGTTTTATGTCATTTACTCTCAGGGTACATACACACATACACAAAACCACACATACGTATATACAACAAGAGTTCTATTAAAATAAATTACAAGTTATAGATATGTTTGGGGGTAATACAGAATTTTCTAAATGATATTTAAGGAAAGCTTCAGTTCTTTCCTAAACTGAAAAAAATGTAACCTACATTAATGAACAGAATGAAGATTTCTAGTCACCTGTGCATCTTACAGAATAAAGTTAGTCCTACATCTCAGAGTCAAAGAGTGCACCAATTTAGTCAGAATTTTGATTTTACATGCCACTCTATGATCAAGGTGATAAAATGCTCTGGAGCATAACTTGGTCATGCAATATATCCATCCCTTCTGTTCATTAGCCTTCTTATACCATTTCTTGGTGGCTGCTCTATAACCATATGAGTCATTAGCACGAGTCCAAAATTGTGTGAAGAGAGATCTATGATTTTGTACTGTGAAAAGTCTTTTCAGTACAATCAAATTTGCTTCACAGTGTAATTTCACAGTTTGTGCAGTAGTCACTGACAGCTCACAGCATTGTTGTTATTCAAAGCTAAGCAGATGAGAGAGACATAACTGACTAATAACATGCTGGATGTTACGTCTTCAGAGTTGCAGTCTAATTGTACATCTTCATTTAGTGAATGGTTGAAAACAAATTAAAATTTCCTGACCACTGGAGGCAAAAGCAATGCCAAGCAAATCAATTATATCAAATTCTTGTAGGGTGGAAATGTTCTTAATAAAATGTCACAGAGGGAAAGAAAATAACAAGAATAATACAAATCAACCAGAATATAAAAACAAATATCAACTTCGTTGTAAGCAAATGAAGGTAAATTTAGACAAGTAAATATAGTTTGATTTTTGCCAAAGCACTCTAAGATTTGGAGTTGGTTAAAGTATATGAAACAGGCAATCTCATGTCCTTTTGATTAAGTGTACTTTTCCTAACAAATATGTTTTTATTAAAAAAAATTATAATATCTTTTGGCACACTGATTGTAATTATCCAAAGGCAGTAGATAACAAAGAGAGATGCACATATATTTTTAACAAAATGTTATGCAAGGTTTTTTGTTTTGTTTTTAGTAAATGGCACTTTACTAGATATTTTAGTTTTTATTAAATATTTTTAATGCAGTTTTAGATTCACTTAAAAATCTAGGTGAAGGTAAAGGGATATTTCATATACCCCCTTCCACCAAATATGCATAATTTCTCCCATAATCAACATTCCCTATAAGAGTATTACAATTGATGAATTTATAGGGACACATCATCACTCCAAGTCTGTGGTCTACATTAAGGTTCATTCTCAGTGTACATTCTATGGGTTTGAATAATGATATGTGAAATATAATTTTCACTGCCCTAAAAATCCTCTGTGCTCTACCTATTAATCTCTCTTTCTTAAGTCCGGGCAACCATTGTTCTTTCCACTGTCTCCATGGTTTTGCCTTTTCCATAATTTCATAGTGAATTCTTTCACTTAGCAATATGCATTTAAGTGTCCTCTGTATCTTTTCATGGGTTGATAGCTCCTTTCTTTTTAGCACAGAATAATATTCCATTGTCTGGCTGTATTGTAGTTTATCCATTCTCTGGCTGAAGGAAATCTTACTGTATAATCCAGTAATCAAACTCCTTGGTATTTACCAAAAAATGTCGAAAATTTATGTCCACACAACAACCTGCAAATAAATGTTTAAGGCAGCTTTATTCATAATTGTCCAAACTTGGGAATTAGGCTATTTTAGAGTATTGAATATTTTGTCATTTTTAAAAATTAAAAAATATTAAATTGTCATAGAACATGAACTGCCAAAGGACATTTGAGCCATTTCCGGTTTTGGGAAGTTATATATAAAGCTACTATAAACATTTTGTGTAGATGTAACTTTTCACGTCTTTACAGGAGATACCCTAGACTAAGATTGCTTAATCTTAATCTAGGGTCATACATTAAGGGCAGGATTAATTTTTAAGAAACTGCCAAACTGTTTTCTAGTATTGCTCCACCATGTTGTAGTCCCACAAGTAATATATAAAAAAGATACAGTTCCTCACTTTTTTTTTTTAGAGACAGAGACAGTTTCAGCATGTTGGCCAGGGTAGTCTCCAATATCTGACCTAAGGTGATCTGCCTTCCTCAGCCTCCCAAAGTGCTGGGATTACAGGTGTGAGTCGTGGTGCCCCGCCTCCTCAGGTCTTTATTGGCAGTTGGAATTGTTGGAACGCTTTTGTTTATGTTTTTGTTTTTGTTTGTTTTTTTAGGCATTCTAATAGGTATGTAAGAAGCTCATCATAGTTTAAATTTCATTTGCCCAGTGGTTAATGCTATTGGACATACTTTCATGGTCTTATTTGACATTCTTATCTCTTTCAGGAATATATCTGCTCACATGTGTTATAGTATTATTTGTTGTCTTATTGTTAATTTTTTTTTTTTGAGACAGGGTCTGGCTCTGTTGTCCAGGTGCCAGGGCAGTGGCACAATACAGCTCACTGCAGCCTTGACCTCCTGGGCTCAAGCAGTCCTTGGCTTCAGCTTCCTGAGTAGGTAGGACTACAGGTGCATGTCAACACAACTAACGAATTTTTTGAATTTTTGTAGGGGTGAGCTCTGGCGATGCTGGCCAGGTTGGTCTCAAACTCCTGAGCTCAAGCAATACTCCCATATCAGCCTCCCAAAGTGGTGGGATTACACGAGTGAGTGTAGACTGTGCCTGGCCTTATTGTAGGTTTTAAGAGTGCTTTGTATATCCGATACTCAAATATGTTATTGGAAAATATTTTTTTTCTCAATCTTTAGCTTGCCCCTTTTATTTTGTTAGCTGTGTCTTTCCCCAAACAAAAGGTTTTAAATTTGAAGTTCAATTTATCATTTTAATAGTCTATATTTTGGTACAATTTGCAGATTTCTTATAACAGAATTTATTGGGGAATTTTTGTGATTAGAAAAGATTCAAAGTCCAAAAGAAAGACATTGGTTAAAACATAGTAGTTGCAAATGGTAATATTGTATGCAGATAATATAAACCACAATTTCAAAGAATACTTAAAAACACAAAAATATAATATCATTAAAATATATTAACTGAAATGTAGAAGAAGTAATCTAGTTGCATATGTGGGTGTGTATATGTCTGTAGTAATTATGTGTGAAAAAGTATGGAGAGAATAACATATATTTTTCCTGAATTTTCTTTCTTGTTTACTAAAAGTGTATTTGTTAAAATCAGTAAAAAAATTTCTTTTGCAGAAAATGAATATTTCACAAATTCATATATGTACTTCAAGAAATCAATACTTTAAATTTTATTTGAATATAGAATCAATCTTGTCATTACAATTATTTTAAATGTCAGATTTTTTGACACTTTTTGAGAGCTCTCTAGGCTAAAAGCAAGTATGTTAGAATCACTTAAAAATGTAGAACAGACATGGTTTACTCATTTTTGTATATTATTATTTCCAATATTCTTGGGTTTAATATAATACATAATTTTTAATTTTTACATTGAAATATTTCCTCATCTTTTATATACAAATTATCCTGTAAATATGTTTTACCGTGTATTACAAAATATATAGTTGATGAAAAAAAATAATTGATATTTTTAAAACGTGAATGTCTAGTAAGCAAGGAATCATATCCTGTTTTTACCTAATATGCATATTAACAATACATTCATTTTTAGCTTGGCTCATTTGAGATTAGTTTTAAAAAACAATAAAAAAAATGCTGCAGGTAAGATGATATGAAGATGGATAATGAAGTGATGTGTAACTAACAAATATATCTATTTTTAAGCCTCTCGTTTTTCTCTGAAATGCATGTCACAATTAATTTGAAACAATTCTAAACTTCTTCTCTAATGTTCTACATTGATTGTAGCAGTCGCTTGTGTACAAATGCATCAATGGTCTGCTTATAACATATAAACTTATAATGTATAAGTTTATATCACAGCCCTAGCCCCAGGAAACTAGTATGTAACAATACCTCCTCATCTAAACTGTTGTTGCAGTCACACCAATTATGTAGTTGTCATGACAGCCACTAGAGGGAAGAGTGACAAAGTGCTACAGCTGAGATACCAGAGATGTTTTATTCCAGATGAGGCCCTGGTATGCAATGATTTCTATCTCTGTGTCCTATTGCCTTCAAACTATAAATCATCAATATCCTTAGAATGAACCTCTTCTACACAATTAAGTATTCTTAAAATGCCTAATTTAATATTTTAATTCAGTGTGAACAAACTTTCTCTAACTGCAGTTTGAAAGCTAGGTATGTAAATACCTTTATATATCCTCCCAAATTTTAGTATTCTGAAAATTGTCACCTATCCCTAGGTTTCAGACTTCTTTACCTGTCTGTACATCTAAAACATGTTAAAAAATCCTGATTTGTGAAAAGCAAAAGCCCATACTTAGAGGCTTAAATTATATAATGGAGAAATACAGACAAATACAATCAACCAATTAACAATAATTTGCATTGATGTCAGTTCTGTAAATGATTTACATACATAACTTTATTGAAAACCTTACAAATTAGATGTTATTTCCATGATTTAGATGAGAAAATTGAAGTGCAATTCTTGCCTAAGATTACACAGATGTTGTAAATGTTATGTGATTATGTCTTGTTAAAAATGGGCCAGTTGGACTGAAATATGGAAAAACAGAGTTACACAGTTATGTAATAGATTCTCATGAAAACTCTTCTAAGTGTATATATATTTAGTCAAATTTTCAAAGTATGTGAATTGTTTCTCATTAGAATGTTTGCAATGTTCTAGAGCTTTCTATTTCCAGGCTGGTAGAAGCCTTTTGTTAAATGACTAGATGTTGAGTTTTAATGCTCATAATTGGCAAGTAACCTAAAAAAACATAAGCACTATCTAAAATATTGATAAGCTGATTTCATACAGTTTTTTTCCTTCTATCATGATATTCTATCATAATGAGCCAGAGCAGGGATATAGCCGAAAAGATTAAAATCCAGAGATACTTTGTTTATTATTTATTTAACTGAGGCTTGTAAGACATCAAACATGTTCTTCTTTTCATTTCTCTTTACTTTTTTTTTTTTTTTTTTGACAGAGTTTCGCTCTTGTCCCCCAGACTGGAGGTCAGTGGTGCTATCTCAGCTCACTGAAACCTCCACCTTCCGGGTTCAAGCAACTCAGCCTCCACAGCTAGCTGGGATTACATCCGTCTGCCACCAGGCCTGGCTAATTTCGTATTTTTAGCAGAGACGTGGTTTCACCATGTTGCCAGGCTAATCACAAACTCCTGACCTCAGGTGATTCTCCCGACCTCAGCTTCCCAAAGCGCTGGGATTACAGGTGTGAGCCACCATTCCTGCCTGCATGTTCTTATTTTTCATAAGCAAATGGAAAGCACAACAGGAAGGAGAAATTAGAAGATGATTTGGGACAGCTGTTTACTTACGAAACGGAAGTGTGAATAAAGGAGGAGGCGATAAATCTGGATGAATTAGGATAGGACACCTGAATAACTTTTGAGGTAAAGAGTGTTGAAGATGTGCTAACGCTTGAGAATAATAAGCGGCTTCTCCTCTCCTTCTGTGTCATTTTGAAAAGGGGAAGATAGTGGGTGGGTCAAATTTTGTTAAGAAATGGTTCTCAGTTTAGAAGACCATGGAGAAAGTGACAAAATTGGGTAATAAATCTGGTCCTGGTATTCAATTATGTATTGAACAGATATTTACTGAGTACATTTCATGAGTATGAACTAGTGAATTAAACATATTTGCTTTTCTGAGGCTCATGAGACAATTCAAGAATAGAAGCTCGGGAAGTACTCAAGAATACAGAAGGACTTCATTTTTGTTCATTTATTTTAAATTCAAATGTCATCCCAGCTTATGCTATCCTTCAAGATTTAGGCTGGTTCATCTAGGTCATGTGAGTGATCTAGTGCCTTTCCTAAAAGTTCCGTAACTTCCTGAGGAATTTCTCTCTCTGGGGCTCAAAGTCTCAGGGTCTGATGCATTCTTTTTCCCAAACCTATTTCATTCACCTGGCTATTAATTTTCTTTGTACTGAATCGACCAAGACAAAGAACTCAACCGAATCCTTGATTTTTAATTTCTGTACTTACATGAGACATTTGTACACATGGAAAATTAATTAAAGTGTTACGAAGCTGGAGAGCATTTACCAAGCAGCAAATTAAAAACACGTTTTTTAAAAAAGTCAGTTTCCTATCCTAACCAAATTTCCCTGCAGATTCTGACTCCTGACTTATTGCTATGTAATATCATTCTCTCTTCACCAGTCCCTCCTCTAACCCTATCCATTACCTTCTCTTCCTTATTCCCAAATCCTATTCATGTTTATGAATATCTTTGTTCCCACATTCCCAACAGGCAGAATCTGCTGGAAAATTTGGTTAGCATAGGAAACTGACTTTACCTTCATGGGTACAGGGTGAGACATGGTAGTGGTGGTGAGTTGTAATTTTTTGCCTCCTAGTTCTATATAATGACCCTCTTAGTCCTATAAATATAGCCAATCAAGATCTTTTCTTTCATTAAAGTCATGACATATTTTCTGCAGTATCACTTTTGATGTTTAGTATTGGGTATTTAAAGGAAAGAGCAACTATTTTTTATTTCTATCATGAATTCATATATTCGTCTGGGTTTGGCTAAGAAACAAATGGCACCTTCCCAAGTGGTTGATTGTTACAGAACTTTTCAATGCTTTCATATTTTTCTTGACTGACAGTGCAATTCTTAATGATGGCCTGCAAGACCTGGGATGATCTTTTATGATTGAAGCTTCTTAAACTATGGTCTTGTATTTTTGGGTAAGCACCAAGTTGTTTTGGTTTGGTTTGGTTTGTTCCCATCCTTCTGGATGTTCACAAATCCTGCTCCCTTTGCCTTAAATATTGTCATCATGCTTCTTTTCTGTTATTTTATTATTTTAAAAATACTTTTAAATGTGGAAAAAACACATAACTTGATATTTAGCATCTTAACCATTAAGTATACTGTTTAGCAGTGTTAACTGTATTCAGGTTGCTATGCAACAGATGCCCAAAGCTTTTTTATCCAGCAAAATTGAAACTCTAGATCCATTAAACTTCACCTCATTTAATTCCCTCACCCAGCGCATGGCAAACACTATTCTATTTCCTATTTTTGCTAGTCTGTATACTCTAGGTACCTTGTGTAAATAGAATCAGACAGTGTTTCTGTTACTGGCATATTTCACGTAGCATAACATCCTCATGGCTCATACATGTTGTAACATGTCAGAATTTCATGCTTTTAAAATTATTCCATTATATGTATACTATATTTTGTTTATCCATTTATCTATCTTTAGATACTTGGGTTGCTTCCACCTTTTGACTATTGTGAGTAATGCTGCTATGAACATGAATGTACAAATATTTATTTGAGACCCTACTTCCAATTCTTTAGGATATATCCAAAGAATACATTTTCTGGATCATATGTTGATTCTACATTTTCTAGGTCATATGTTAATTCTAATTTTTTACAGGAATCACCACACTATTTTTCGTAGTGGCTGCACTATTTTACTTTCCTTCCAAAAGTGCTCAGAGTTCTAATTTCCCCATATCCTTGACCACATATCATCATGCTTTTCGGATGACTAGCACTCTCTATGTCAGTTCCAACATCATTACATTAGAAATGTCTTTATGATGTGACTGTTTCCCACTCTGCCTAATGGTGTCCATCAGGAGTCCAATGGTGTCCATCTAAGTATTAAGAATGCTTGTTACATTCTTAACACTTAGAATTGGTGCTAAGTGTGTAGTTTTTTTTTTTCCGCATATTTCTTGTTTGTTTTACCCTACAGACTATTAGTTCCATGAATATATAAAGGTGGGAACTATATTTCTTTTTCCTTTTTCCACTCTGACCCATGGTAATTCTTTAAGGATTTACTGATGAATGCTACTTATATACTGTTCATACTATACACCCATAGAGATCCTCAACAGCAAAAATAATAGTTGTAGTTTTTGGTAAACATATACTACTGACTTAAGTAATTTATTACAATTTTGTAATCTCTGTGATGTTGAAAGTTATAGATTTAATTGTCACTTAATTATTGAAACTAGGCTTTTAATTATCAAGTTACATGGGTAGTCATTGGCAAAACCGATATAGAGAACAATGCCTAGTTGATCAAGGCATTGAAACAAACATGGTCTTCAAAGGGTAAAAATTTAACTTTATCTAACTATAATACTGCATAATTTTCCTGTATCATACTGGAAAAATAATTTCCAAGCAAAGTAAGTTTTTACATGCTCTACAGGATCATTCTTTCTATAATAGCTTTATCATACAAATTTACTTTTTCTTTCATAGGCATATTCACCGCAGCATTGCAATAAAACAGCTATTATAATATTAGGTGACCTGTGTGTATATGTGTGTGTGTATGTGTATAAATAATATATAATTTAAGATATAGAAAGAGATATAGATATGGATGTAGAGATCCAGATCTTATGCAAATTTAAGTTATGTTTACTCAATGAATCAGTGGACTTAGCTACTACAATGCTTTCTGAGCTAGTCAAGAAAAATATCATTATTAGAAAACAAACATTTATAATTACTAGTCTATTAAAAAGAGTCATCACACGAGCACATGTAGAATAGAACTAATGATTTCATACATATGAGGACAAAAATTGTCTCTCTCTGATCATGCTAGTGAACCGACATGAAATTAATTTAACAAAATGAGATAAAACTACAATATAATTTATATCTCTTGTATTTTGTTTATTTTTATCTTTTTTTTTTTTTGAGATGGAGTCTCACTCTGTCACCCAGGCCAGAGTGCAGTGGTGTGATCTCTGTTCACTGCAACCTCCACTCTCTGGGTTCAAGCAATTCTCCTGCCGCAGCCACCCAAGTAGCTGGTATTACAGGCATACACCACCATGCCCAACTAACATCTCTTATATTTTAATTAATTTTGAATTAAAAGACCTCAGGATCTCAAGATATGTACATGATGATTTCTTTCTTTTAAACATGTAATTAAAGGAGTATATAGTATGCGTGTGTGTGTATATATATGTGTATATCACAATGTTTCTGAGTAATAGCAAACTGCCATTAAATATTATATATAGAAAATGTATATATGACTTACATTGATAAGATATTTCTCTTTAACACAATTAGGAAATTCATATAAGGCTGCATAGGTCAAATAACACATACGCAAGTTTTTATTTAAGGTATGTACTTAAGTGAAAACTCATCACCAAGCAGATGGCACTAAGCCATTAATGAGAGATTCATCCCTATCATCCAAACACCTCCCACCAGGCCCCACTTCCAACTGGTGATAACATTTCATCATGAGATTTGAAGGGGATAAACACCAAAACCATATCAACTACTTTGACAAAATATAGGGTCCTAAATACATTTTGGTGAATTTCTGTATCACACAGTCAATCCCTATACTGACATAACCATAATGAAGTGAGAATATTCTTCAGATTATTAGGTTATTTTTTAAAGCCTTGATATCTATGGAAAATATAAATCTTGACTTACTGATACCTAATTTTTTTCTTTCCTCATTCTCAGAAGACTAGAAATGCTTTCTAGCTGAAACGGTGTCTATGATTGTCACCCCTTCCTCTGCAAGGGTGAAAAAAATTAACCATGGATTTGTAACTGATCTGTAACTTTTCCAGATATCATAACGCTAATAGAGTGTTCATTATTTCTCTCTGAAGTTCTTCTCCAAAGAAGATTCAATTAAGTATTCCTTTAGCACATTATATTTGAGGTCTGGGGGTAGGGGGAAACGTATTTCATAGTCATGTTTTATAAAAGGCTAAACTAACACAAAAATATATTTGGATTAAACTCTTATATTAAAAACACATCTGAGATTCATCAAATGAAGTAACACATCCAGGAAAAATTCTGAGTTTACTGGAATACTAAGATCAATGCTATTTTTCACATACTGAGAAGTAAATATGACTGCATTATATTACCTCAAGTGATAATTAATATCAGACAAGTTAATTCTTAGTATTAAGCTATAAGTAAAGCTTTAATTAGTGAGATTTCACAGAATCACAAAACACCTACCTGTTAATTGGAACAAAGAAAAAATTAGGCTCCACTAAAAAATATTTTAAATACATAACATGGGCTTTAATTGTGAACTTGTTGTAAAATAGACCTTCACTTCTTTTGTTCACTACTCTATTGTAAACTCTCAGAATGAGATTGAAATAGAGTAGCTACTTGAATAATATTCCTCAAATGAATAAATAAGCTGAGTTTTTGTTGTATTACTATTTTTTAAGAGATGGATTCTATGGAGTATTTGACCATTTACCTGAGACATTTTTCTTAAAATTTTAAAAGGTAAACGTCGTATCACAGGCATAATCCTATATATTAGAAAAAATAATATATTAATAAAATATTAGAAAATTAGATAAATATGTTAATGTAACTAGGGCATAAGATGACTTTTCAATAAAGGAAAAATAAAATTTTCTCATAAATATAAAAACATATGTAAAAATCTTAAAAATAGTGAAATAAAATGAGAAAATAACTAAAAGAAAATATAAATTTATGACCTATAGTTTTTTTTTAACTTTTAAGTTCGGGGTACAAATGCAGGGATTTTTAAACAAGTAAATATTTGTCATGAGGGTTTGTTGTGCAGATTATTTCATCACCAAGGTACTAAGCCTAGTACTCATTAGTTTTTTTTCTTGATCTTCTGCCTCTTCCCATCCTCCACCCTCTGAAAGGCCCCAGTATTTGTTGTTTCACCCTGTGTGTCCACATGTGCTCATCATTTAGCTCCCTCTTATAAGTGAGAACATACCATATTTGTTTTTCTGCTCCTGCATTAGTTTGCTAAGGATAATTTCCTCCAGCTGCATCCACATCCTTGCAAAGAACATGATCTTTTCTTTCTTTGGCTCCCTGGCATTTCATGATGTATATGTATCACATTTTCTTTAGGCAGTCTACCATTGAATGGTATTTAGGTTAATTCCATGTCTATGCTATTGTGAATAGTGCTTCAATAAACATACATGTGCATGTGTCTTTGTAACAGAATTTTTTATATTCCTTTGGGTATATACTTAGTAATCGGATTGCTGGGTCTAATCTTATTTCTGTCTTTAGGTCTTTGAGAAATCATCACACTGTCTTCCACAATGGCTGAACTAATACACATTCCCACCAACAGTGCATAAGCGTTCCTTTTTCTCCTCAACCTCACCAGCATTTATTATTTTTGACTTTTTAATATATATGATAGCCATTTTGACTGGTGTTAGATGGTATCTCATTGCAGTTTTCATTTGCATTTCTCTAATGATTAGTGATGTTGAGCTTTTCTCATATGATTGTTGGCTGGATGTATGTCTTCTGTTGAGAAGTATCTGTTCATGTTCTTTGCCCACTTTTTTATGGGGTTTTTTCTTGTGAATTTAAGTTTCGTCTAAATGCTGAATATTATACCCTTGTGGGATGCATAGTTTGCAAGTATTTTCTCCCATTCTGTAAGTTGTCCATTGATAGTTTCTTTTGCTATGCAGAAGCTCTTTTGTTTAATTAGATCCATTGTCAATTTTTGCTTTTGTTGTAATTACTTTTGGTGTCTTCCTCATGAAATCTTTGCTTGTGTATTGCTTAAATCTTTGCAAATGACATTGCTTATGTTGTTTTTCAGGATTTTATAGTTTTAGATTCTACATTTAAGTCTCTAATCAATCTTGAATTAATTTTTGTATATGGTGTAAGGAAAGGGTCCAGTTTTAATCTTCTGCATATGGCTAACCAGTTATACCAGCACCATTTATTGAATAGGAAATCCTTTCCTCCTTTCCCCATTTGCTGTGTTTGTCACGTTTGTTGAAGATCAGGATCAGTTGTGGATATGCAGACTTAATTCTGGGTTCTCCATTCTGTTTCATTGGTCCATATGTCTGTTTTTGTACAAGTACCATAGTGTTTTGGTCAATGTAGCCCTGTAGTATAGTTTGAATTTGTGTAGTGTGATGCCTTCAGCTTTGTTGTTTTTGCTTAGGATGGCCTTGGCTACTACGGCTCTTTTTTGGTTCCATATGAATTATAAAATAGTTTTCTCTAGTTCTGTGAATAACCTCAATGGTAGTTTAATAGGAATAGCATTTAATCTATAAATTGCTTTGGACAGTATGGCCTTTTAAAGATACTGATTCTTCTATCTATGGGCATGGAATCTTTTTTCATTTGTGTCATCTCTGATTTCTTTGAGCAGTGGTTTGTAGTTCTCCTTGTATAAGCCTTTCACTTCCTTAGTTAGCTGTATTCCTAGGTATTTTATTATTTTTGTGGCAATTGTGAATGGGAGTATATTTCTGATTTGCTTCTTGGCTTGAATGTTGTTGACTTATAGAAATGTTAGTGATGTTTGCACATTGATTTTGTATCCTAAGACTTTGCTGAAGTTGTTTATCAACTTACAAAGCTTTTGCACTGAGACTGTGGGGTTTTCTAGATATAGAATCATGTCATCTGCAACAGAAATAGTTTGACTTTCCTACTTCCTATCTGAATGCCTTTATCTTTCTCTTGTCTAATTGTCCTGACCAGAACGTCCAATACTATATTGAATAGGAGTGGTGAGAGAGAGCATCCTTGTCTTGTGTAGGTATTCAATGGGAATGCTTCAGCTTTTGTCTATTCAGTATAATGTTGGCTGTGGGTTTGACAGAGATGGCTCTTACATTGAGGTATGTTCCTTTATTGAGAGTTTTTAATTTAAAGGAATGCTGACTTTTATCAAAGGCCTTTTCTGCATCTATTTAGATAATCAGGTAGGTTTTGTCTTTAGTTCTGTTTATGTTATGAATTACATTTGCTAATTTGTATATGTTGAACCAAACTTGTAACCCAGTGATGAAGCCTACTTGATCATGGTAGATAAGCTTTTTGATATTCTGCTGGATTTGATTTGCTAGTATTTTGTTGAGGATTTTTGCATTTATGTTCATCAAGGATATTAGCCTAATGTTTTGTTGTTGTTGTTGTGTATCTCTGTCAGGTTTTAATATCAAAATTATGCTGTCCTCATAGAATGAGTTCGGGAGGAGTCTCTCCTCAATATTTTGTAATAGTTTCAGTAGGAATGGTACCAGCTTTTTTTTGTACACCTGGTAGAATTCAACTGTGAATCTGTCTGGTCCCAGGTTTTTTTCTGTTGTTGTTCTTGTTTGTTTGTTTGCTTGGTAGACTATTTATTACTGCCTCAATTTTAGAACTCATTATTGTTCTGTTCAGAGATTCAATTTCTTCCTGGTTCAGTCTTGGAAGGGAGTACGTATTCAGGAATGTATTCATGTCTTCTAGTTTCTAGTTTGGTGTATTTTCAGCTATTGTTTCTTAGAATATGCCTTCTGGTTCTTTCTCTTTATTTTATACTTTTGGAACAGGTATAATGTATATATTGATCCATTTGATCATGTCTCATAAGTATTTTAGGCTTTCTTCACTTCTTACTTCTGCTTCTCTAAATGAATAATGTTCAGTGATCTATCATCAAGTTTGCTGATTCTTTCTTTTGCTTAATATAGGCTTTTGTTGAAGAATCCTTCTAGTTAAATTTTCAGTTCAGTTATTGCATACTTCCGCTCCATGTTCTCTCTGTTTAGCACTTTCAAAATGTTTTCCATCTCTTTTTAAAAATCCTCACTTGTTTATGCATTGATCTATTGAACTCGGTGAGCATCTTTTGATGGTTAGTTTGAATTCTTTGTCAGGTATATTATATATATCTCCATTTAATTCAGGTCAGATTTTTAGATATTTATCTTGTTTCTTTATTTTGTAAACATTTTCCTGTTTTTTCATTTTTTTAACTCTCTGTGTTGCTGTTTGTGCATTAGACAAAATATCATCTCTCCATGTTCTACAGACTGTGCTTGTATTAGTAAAGACTTCAACAGTCACCTTGGCTACAGATTCTGAAGGTTTCTCAAACTTTTGCTAGTGCAACTAACTTTCTTTGTTGTTAGTGGCCCACAGGCATCTAGAGTTGTCCTTAGTCTCAACAGTGCTCAGAGACAGGCAAGACTGAAAAGAATTCCTCAGGCAGCCTCCAGAAAAGTTGGGTTATTAGATTTGTGATGAATCTTATTTTCTTTGAAGGTAGGCACTGAAATCTGGGGTTTTAAATTTGTCTGATGTATGCTGAACCTGGAGGAGTGGCCATGGTGACTGCCAACCCCAAACCACCATCTGTGTTCTCATTGGCCCTGAGTTCCTAAAGTATGCCAGCATGTGTGTATTCTCAGTCCTAAATAGAAACCAGTCCTCTGGGTAGCCCCTGGAAATTTGGGGTGTTGAACTCACTTTGTATCTCTTTCCTTCCCCAAAGAGCAGTTGACAGGTGACAGGATATGTCTCTGTTTTATGGAACAGTGCTAAGGGTAGAGGTTCTGGCAAGAAAGTATCATGAATTTTTCTACCAGCTTCAATGTGGCTGGTTTCACACTCATCCAGGGTGTAGGAGCCTCTTAACTAGTTTCCAGATTTCTTACAAAAGAACTATGTCTGCCCGGGCATGGTGGCTCATGCCTATAATCCCAGCACTTTGGGAGGCCAAGGCAGGTGGATCACGAGGTCAAGAGATCGAGACCATGCTGGTCAACATGGTGAAACCCCGTCTCTACTAAAAACACAAAAATTAGCTGGGCATGGTGGTGCACGCTTGTAGTCCCAGCTACTTGGGAGGCTGAGGCAGGAGAATTGCTTGAACCCAGGAGGTGGAGGTTGCAGTGAGCCGAGATCATGCCGTTGCACTACAGCCTGGGAAACAAGAGCGAAACTCCATCTCAAAAAAAACAAACAAAAAATATGTCCATCTATAATTGTACAATTTGTATGTAGAGGGAAGGAGGGTCCAGGGCTTCCTATTCTACTGTGCTGCTGATGGCATTCCTATATGCACACATTTTTAACAACTTGAATAATACTTTTAAAATAAAAGACCATTCTTTAAGCAGTTACATTTCTATTTTAAAACAATAAACAATCTGGTGTTTATTGAATTTTAAATTTTTTTTAAATTTTATCAAAAATACATATAGATTAAAATTAAAATTGCACTACAATGCTTATAGGAGGAAGTTACATTATTTGCTCTGCCTAAAGTTAACTACTTTTAATTAGTTCAGCTGTTTCTTATAATACTTTTTTGTACTTCAATACTTATTTATTGCATTTCCTTACCTAGGTTGTTAATTTACTTGTTGGTCTTCCTGAAACTAATGACCACCTTGCTCTCACGTTTGTTTAGTTTCCTATATGTATATAATTACTTCACCCTCAAACACTCTGATGGGATATGAAGCACTTCACTTAACAGTCAAATGGATGAGATAATTTATTTGATCAGATTTTTTTTTCTTGGATATAAGTGATGTGCTGAAGCTGGTTTTAACTAGGTATTGGGTGCTGATTGTGTGTATCTCTTCCAAAATCAGCAGTTAGTAATGATAGTTTTTCTTCCCTGCTAGAAATATTTACAGCATAGAAATTAGAAATTGTTCCAAAATTCATTTTAGGTGCTTTTTCCTCTGATTGTAAGTTGATAAGCATCCACCAGCCCATCACTAAACATAACTTTCCTGGAGCTCACCATCTTCCTGCACAAGTATGACTTATTGCACCTGATACAGAATTTTCATGTTAACATTACCGTCACCATCATTCCAACAAATTCTTTTACCTCTCTCTTCTGTGATTGACCTTCCATTTTCTGGCCTCATAGTGTCCTTTTTTATTAGTTTTATTTTGCTCAAAATTATATTCTAGTTGTTTCACAGGAAAGCATACAAAGTAGATACAAAAATGTTATAAAAGCATTCATCTCACAAAATTTCATTTTGAGCTTCTAAAATGACTTTCTTTTCAATTAGAAGACTATTCTAGAAATTATGTTTTAGCAGAAGAATGAGGAAACTTCACTATTTCAGTTGTTTCATTTGTAAGAAAGGTAATTGTTGCCTTATTTTCCTGGATGATTTATTCTCTTTTTTCATTACATGTTTAGCAAATGTAGTTGGTTTTTCAATATAGTAAGTACCTTTTTTTCTCCTATGTTTACTTTATATAATAAAAATGTTTCATTATATATTTCCATTCTACATATACTTTCAGTAACACTTGACATTTGCTAAATAAAGTATTTGTTGCTAAACTCTGAGACATAGTGATATTTTTCACAGATCTACTCTAAAGTTCCTGTAAATTAAATGTCATATACAGTGTTTCTTCATGAAAGAAAATATTCTAGGTGTTTGCTATGATATTTTTGACATTGAAGTATTTAATATTATTTGAAAAATTAAAATTTTAAGCAGTAATCTATGAAAAAGTAATGATGATAATAGTAATTGGCAGAGATTTCAAATTTTAACCCATTTAATCATATTGCACTCTATACATCTTCATCAGAAATGTACTTCATAAATTTTTCATTTTTTCTGACTTACGTGTTATCACCTAATAAAAAGTAGGAGCATTAATTTTCTAAATAACAGCAGAAAGCAAAGTGCTTCACAGTGAGTTACAGAAATGTTTTTCCTCAAGTGAATGTATATTAACCCTATAGTTAATATTTTCTAGTTTCTGAACTGTAGGGCTTACTCCCACTGCCAGCCTGAACCCAGGACCTGTTCCCTATTTAGCCATCAGAAAACTGTTAGCCAAGCAGATATTCATCCCAGTTAAATTTGATTATTTTTCACTACAGTAATAAATTGACTTAAGAAAAAAACTTTTTTTAAAGTTAGCCTTTGAGGCATAAGAATGATACAATGGAATTTGGGGACTCAGGGGAAAGGGTAGGAGGGGTGAGAGGTATAAAAGACTGTACATTGTGTACAGTATACACTGCTTGAGTGATGGGTACATCAAAATCTCAGAAACCACCACTAAAGAACTTATTCGTGTAACTAAACACCACCTGTTCTCCAAAAAGCTATCGAAATTTTTAAAAAGTGACTTTTGGAAATCTCCAAATGTAATTTCATTTGATGCTTGATCTTCCTTTTTAGAATGCATTATGTTCTGTCAAAATTTATACAATGAAACCCGAGTTTCTAATGTGGCTGTTTTTTTGAAATGGGGCCTCTAAAGAAGTAAGGTTCAATGAAGTCACATTGATGGACCCCCTGATCCAATAGGATTAGTGTTCTTATAAAGACAGCAGAGCTTTCTCTCTCGCTCTCCCCCACTGTACATGTACCAAAAAAAGGCCATTTGAGGACATAGTGAGAAGGTGGCTGTCTGCATGCCAGGAACAGAGCTCTCACCGAAAACCTTGATCTTGAACTTGTGGCCTTCAGAACTGTGAGGAAATAAATTTCTGTTGTTGAAGCCTCTCAGTCAATGTTTTTTGTTATGGCAGCCCAAGCTGACTAATCCAGTCTCCAACTGTGTATCTCTCATTGAGAATCCCTGTCAATGGAAGAACTTCCAACTGCTTTTTAAAGCATCATTCTTAAATGCTAATAGTAAATAAAGATTCCACAAACATGTGAGAGGATCCACTGAATAGATCTGCAGAAAGCTATGAAAGTGATTTTAAAGAAAGAGAGCAATATAGGGGAGAAAACAAAAAAAAACTAAAATTAAACATTATTATTTTCAGAGTGATTTACAAAAAGAGAAGGTACAACCCATACTACAGAAAAGAAACATTGAATGAATACAAGAAATACCTTTGGAAATTAAAAATGTAATAAAATTGATATTAAAATAGAAAGAGTAAAAAATAAAATTTAGTGAATACCCAAAAAGGAAAAAATGAGCAATTAAAAAGTTGAAAATATAAGAATGTTTTGCAATGATCATCTAACAACATTGTAAGAGAAGAAATAAGAAAAAAATTATGAAGAGTGGAAACTAACACCATGTGTTTTGGGATTTATACCTCAGTTATAAGCATAAATTATCAATGAATAAAAAAAAGTCAAGAATACTGATAATACCCCAAGTTGATATCTATAGAGAAGATTAAAGTAATTGCAAAGGTTTATGGTTATACTTTATTATGGTACACAAATTCATGGGTTTTGTTTGTTTGCTTTCTACTGAGAACATCAATTTCCTGACAAATATTATTCTGTACTTAGCATTTTTATGTTCTGCCTTGATCAACATTGTGAGGTGAATACTATTTATCAAAAATTGGTTTCCTGATATGATACTGCAAGATAAAATTTTCTTTCATTTTGAAGTGAATTTAATTGATTTTATCAAATTGAAGGCAATAATACCAAAGCAACAGTATAAAAGAGATTAAAACTCAATTTATCATATTTTAGGGACAGTTAATTTAGGTTAAGTACTAGAAAGTTTAGACAGTAGAACAAAGAAGGTACATAGATTCAAAACAGATAAAAATGTAAGCTAACTTAGAAAAACCAATTTTAAAGACTTAGATATAATTAAATAAAAATACGGCTGGACAGGGTGGCTCATACCTGTAACTCCAGCACTTTGGGAGGCTGAGGTGGTTGGATCGCTTGAGTCCAGAAGTTCGAGATCAGCCGGGGCAACACGGCAAAACTTGTTTCTACAAAGAAAACATACGAAAATTATTAATTACTAGGGGGGTGGTGTGAGCCTGTAGTCCCAGCTACTCAAGAGGCCGAGATGGGAGGATTGCTTGAGCCTGGGAGGCCAAGATAACGCCACTGCATTCCAGACTGAGTGACAGAGTGACACCTCATCTCAAATAATAATATTTATTATCATTATTAAATAAAAGTATTAAATTGCACAGAAAAGGAAAACTGCATTATACCAAAAAGGATATTTCTGACATAATATTTCTTTAATTACCTCTTTGGAAAGACCTTCATGTTTCATAAAATATATGACTCAAAGACAGATGATTTTTGAATGTTGTTTTCAACATTATCCACACCTGAACAAATTTTTGAAATATGCACACCCCAAAAAACTTGCTCCTTTATTTACTTTGTTCTTGTATAACATATTTTATTCTCAAATTAAAGGTGATGATTATCTCTCCTTTCTTCAAACCTTAATTGATTTTCTCCTTTGGAAAAAAATATTTTGCTGTGCATTTTTTACCTTCACCTATATGCTATCATTTTTCAAATTTGTTACTGTATGGCATATTGTAGGCAATTCTATAATCTAAGCATATCTGAATATAGAAAAGATAATGTGTTGTGCTTTGACCTTACAATAGCTATGTCACTAGGCGAGGAAAATTTTTCAACATTATTATGATCTTATGGAACCACCATGGTATATACAGTCCATTCTTGACTGAAGTGTTATGTGGTGCATCACTTACTTAAATATGGACTTTCCAAGTTTCTTTTGCCTAGTGTATTATATTCTTTCTTCATATAGAAACCTTACCAATTATTCAAGAGCCTATATAATTCTTATTTTCCATTAAGACTTTACTATTTAATCCTATGTTGATCTCCACATTTACTGAAATTGGTAGCTCACTGAATATATTTGTCCTGTGATCCTTGTTATGTACATAACTATAGGACTTTTGTCTTATAATGTGTTTTTATATTTTTCCTTATATTACAGTATGGTATTACCTCATCAAGGCAGGACTGTGCCATCTATTTTGTTTACATATCCAACGGTATTCTAAATTATATGCTTACGTATGTGATGAAATGAATGATGGAAGGAAGGCAGGGAAGAAAGGAAGAAATGGATAAGACCTTCTTGAAACTTTTAAAAAAATAATTAGTTGATATTCTGCCACTTATTGAAAGTCATTTAACAATGATTTTATGCAATATAGTAAAGCTTATGCAATAGAAAGAACTCTTTTCCCAAAAAATAAAAAATAATATTGAAAAGCATTGGTGGTCACTGGGTCTAATAAATCACTGACATTTTTTCTTGGTAAATTATTTCATGTGTTTGTAGAACATGGCATATAAAAATGTTTTAAAAGGAAATAACTCATCTCAGGTCCTTGCAATGCTATTCTATCCGTCTACAGTTTTGAATATATCAAAATGTATTGTCAAATACTTTATAGTACTCATAGCTCTTGTCAAATAAATTGATTGTTTTGGTCTCTTCAAATAGTCCCCACCATGGTTAATCAGGAACAATTTGAAAACAATATCCTCAGTTAGAACAAAGTTATTGTTTATGCCATTATTTTTCAAATGATAAATTTTATTTTGTCATTTAAAAATGACCCGATGAAAATAGCTTTGTAGTAAAGACTTTCTTTGACATAGACAGATGTGATTTTGTCTTATATTGAATCAGTCTATTCATTTGAGTCTCTCTCTGTTCCTTTAATTCTTGATATTTAGAAAAATGTACTTCATTGTATCAATCATTCCTGATATATTATGTCTGTTATCAGGTAGTTCTTCCAGCATGAGCCTAGTGCCAGATTACTTTTGCTGGTTTGCTACCCAAAGAGACAATAAAATTTTCTGTATATAGAGTCAGTAAAATGTACACATTCCTACTCATAGATATTTATGATATTTGTTATTATATCATGTGACAAAAATAAGCAGATATATTTATAACCAGTTTCTGTGCAATTTTAATTTGATCACTAATAAATACTCCAGTAATGTAATGTTTTCTTATTAACATTATGTTATTCAGTCTGTGTCTAGTATATTATGTGTGCTACTTTGGATGCTCAAGATACATATTTAAATAGATGTAGAATTTATCTTAAAGAAATTCTTAGGACAATGGGAACATAGACAAGCAATTTTTCACTAAGATACTGCATGTAATTATTATAGAAATAGAAGAACATTAGAACAAATTTATTTAGTGATGTCAGTGAAATCTACCAAAAAGTGGTGATGCTCAAATCATGAATGAAGAGTTAATTAATCATGAATTAACTCTTAGCAAGGACATTCTAAGACAGAATAGCATGTGTAGAAATAGGAGTAAGAAGGTGTTTAGTAACTTTTGGGTGAGGGGAAGTGTGATATGACTGAAGTACAGGTGAATGGTATGGGAAGAGAACGATAGAAGGAAAGATATTAGATTAACATGGCTTGGAATCCTAAGCATCTTATGCATAAAGGTTAAATTTTGTACTTGTTTTTTCTTATTCTATCTTAGTGGGGGTGTACAATAACATTTGTGTTGAACAAAAATAATCACAGTAATTATAGAGAGATTAGATTAGATGTGATAGGGATTAAAGTCATGAAGACTCAGGGATGCTCTATAGTTTGAATGAGAAATAATGAGGGCATGTCCCATGCTTAGGTTTTGATTCTCTTCTCTATTTATAATCTTTTCTGTTTACACTCACAACATGACGTCCTCTGATCTTACAGCCTTATACCACATGTATCCAGACATTTGTGCTGAACTTCAGACTCTTATATCTAAATTGCCTTGTTTGCACTTCCTCATGGTTATACAATAGCTATCTCCCAAAAACAACTCTGCTGTCTTATCTCCACACTAGCTAAACTACCTCCTCCAGATGCAGTTTTCTGTCTCAGTTGATTCTAAATCCCTCATTGGTCCTCAGAAAAACATTAATTTGGAATTGTCCTATAATATTTCTCACATTTACATATCCTTTGATTCTCTATTCAAAATACACCCAGAATCTGATGACATCTCACATGCTACTGCTACCAGCCACTTCTGGGCAGCAACTCATTTTGTTCACTTGAAGAGCCCCCTTAATTGTCTCTCTGCCCCCATCCTTGCACCTCTACCTGGTATTCTCAACTGAGTAGCCAAAATGATTCATTTAAAATGTTAATTATACATTCTTAAAATTGTTCTAAGACTTTCTCTTTCACTTAGAATAAAATGGTAAGTTTTGCAATGGCCTCCTAGGTCCTACATAATTAGTCCCCAAACTGTGAATTATTCTTGCTTATTCTGTTTAAAACACACCGACCTCCATGCTATTTCTTAAATGCATCAGGGATTCTTGGTCTTAGGGCTCTCTAATGGTCTTAGGGCTCTTTATAATGCCTGGGATGTTTTTTCATTAGATATGTTCATTAACTTTCTCTTATCCTGTAAGTCTTTCTTCAGGAGTCAATCCTCTCAATCAGGCCTCCCTGATCACTAAGAATTGTAACTCCCTCAATAATCATTTGTCTTGCCAGTTTGTATTTTTCTCACAACAGAAACCATCTCTTCCATGCAACACACTTTATCAATTACTATGTATATTATTAATTGTCTTTCTAACTGCTAGAATATGAATTCCCGGAGCCCAAGTATTTTTGTCTGCATAGCTCACTGATACATCTGTAACACCTAGAACAATATCGGTTGCTTAATAGGTCCTCAGTGTCCACTATTTAAATAAATGAATAAATGGCTGCATTAATATAATTACAACTGTGACACAGAGAAAGAAATAGAAACAACAGCTATTTATTATGCCAATTTAGACAGGAGGAAAATTATGGGTTTGGAATTTATAATATTAAGTTGTAGCCTCCTTCTTTCATTTATTAACCATGCAATTCCAGGTAACAATGGAAATAAAACTGTGAAGCAACTCAAAATATTTATTAGAAGGATAGAAGAAGAACTAGGTGATAATGATATCCCAGAAGTTGAGGGAAACTAAAAAAAATTCCCATAACCAATATTGAGATACGTTATAAGTAAGTCCGGTAATAGTTAATTTTATTTGAAAATTAGTGTATCATTGATGATATAAGAATATATTCAGTGGAGTGGTAGAGATAAAAAGTCATTTTATAGAATAAATTTCTAGTGAATTCCTGATATCATTTTGAGTTAGGTGAATATATGGGTAAGATTTTCAAGTCCTGTTATCTTACAATTTTTAATTTTCATTAGCAACTATGCCTTAACATTTATTTTTGTTAGATTTAGGCCCAATGACTGCATTTCTTTCACGTCAAAATTATGCTAATTTATGCAAGAGTAATTTGCAATGTTGTGCATTTGTAATACAGCAAAATAATTTGCAGAACTAGAAATAATTCTAAATTCTTACAAAAAGATTCTCTTCTTAATTTTGAGCGTAGCAACTGGTCTTTAGTTTCAGGAAACTGTTTCCAGTGTACTACATTGTATGAAAAGAATTGCTGCTGTTTTTCTTATAATATGATTTCTCCAAATTGAAGACAAAGCAATTGATAAAACTTAAGAGTTTTAAAAGTCTAGCTTGCCTTAAATAAATAAGGTTTTCTTTTAAAATAAGGTTATCTCAGCTCCTTGTTTTATACTGAGTTTTTTCTTCCTTATATAATTCAATAGTAAGTTTCTCGTAAACATAGAATAACTTAACAATGATTTAGCAGACAATCTGAGGGACAGATAAAAATAATTTAGCTAGTAAGCACACCTATAATAATCTAAGCATATCTTAATATTTTAAAAAATGAATATTTTTAAACATATCCAAAGGAAAAAGCAAACCAGAAACATTTTTCTCGAAATCACATAGACTGCATAGTTTTTAAAGCGGAAATTGACTAAAATAGTTTGTCATTCATTAGTTTCTGGACTTTTCTGTCTTAAACTGAACTAAAGATCTATAGTTCTCTACTTATAAATAATACATATGATTGTATTTAGGTTTTACATGTATTTTAATTATTCTCAGGGAGTAATAAAAAGTAACAATAATGAGAGACAAAAAAGCAGACAGCAGAATGGATTCTATACATAACGAAATAACAAGGAAGCTTTAAGAAAAACTTCATGACAAAATTTAAAAATTTAACATATTTTCAAAGGCCATTGTGCTTCTAGTACAAGTGATAGTAATAATAATAATGATTAGTAAGAAATTATATCCATAAATTATACATCTAGGTATAGTACTGATGTATAACTGAACATATTTACTTTTAGAAAGTCAATTTTGGAAGAATCACATATTTACTTTTAGAAAGGTAGTTTTTTCTTTTTTTCATTTTTCTTTTTATTTTTTTGTTTTTTATTTCTTTTTTTTTTAGAAAGGTAGTTTTTATTCATCTCTCTATCCAAATTAATGAACATTTTCCAACTTTTCTCTTTATTCAGGGACTGTGAAAGGAATAAACATTAGGAAAATATGGGATATTTATTGTGATTATACAACTATGTAATTGATATAATAAATGAATTAAAACTTCGAATGTTCTAAAATTTTTTCAATTTTATCATAAATATGTAGGTTACTATTTATTTATCTAGTATATATTTTGGGAAGTGGAAAATAATCTCTAAATATAAGTTTAAAGGTATGAACCAGAAAAGATAAATAATATTAAAATATTGTTTCTTAATTTTAAAAAAATTTGATGTATGAAAATATCATAAATAATATTAAAATGTAAATGACTAACTGAAAAAACATATATATGATTTATATGAAGAAGAATATTCTTAATCAATAAAAATTACTTCCAAAGTGATGAAATTAATGAACAACTTAAAGAATAACAGGGAAAAATAAAAAAATGATATATGAAATGATATAAAATTGCCATAACATAATAAATATTGAACCTCAGAATTCAGTAAGTAAAAAATATAACTCCATTGACATTTTTCATATTGGCAAATATTTTTTTTTTCAGTAATGATTTACACAGTATTTTTGAGATATAGAAAAAGCAATGTCACTTCTGCAGGGCAATTTAAGAATATATTCACAGTATGTCAAAATGTACAAAGGCATACCTTTTGACAAAATACCTTACATCTATAAATTTATCTTAAGCCATGGGAAATCTTCAAAGACTACATAGACAATTCTTTTGAAAATTAGATATCCTTCTCGAGAAATTAGAAAAGGTTCAGCAAACTACATAATTAGAAAGAAGAAAATAAAGTAGAAAATTGCATAGTGAATAAATAATATAAAATAGAGAGCTAACACATTATTAATTTTTTTCAAAAAACAAATGAAATTGATATATCTATCATGGAACTGAGGTAGAAGAGAAAGATGAGTAGTCCAAATTTTCTGTATCACAGATAGAAAAGCAGAATGGATTCTACACATAACTAAATAAAAAGGAAGCTTTAGGAACAACTTTATGACAAAATTTTTAAAATTTAACGTTTTCAGAGGCCATTGTGCTTCCAGGTTTTGCTGTTCTTAACTGCTCCCTAATAAAAGGATTTTTAGCAAACCCATCATTCCTTCTTTGATATTTAATTTGTCCACTCACTGCCATCATCTTAAACTCATCTTCGTCATTTTCAACAACCTTTCCATCATTTCAGTGTCAAACATCTTAAACTTTAACCATTACCACCAATCATTTCAGCTCCTTTGCTGTAGTATTCTACCAGCAAAAGATTCAAACGATTGCTAAAAATTAAAATAAGGCTTCAATCTCACTAGCTCCTTCAATCCACTGATCCTGCCACTTCTCATGGTTCATCACTCCCTATATGTTCTCACTTTTCTATTTGCCCACCTTAAATTCTAGGAAAACCATTAAGCATCCCTTGAATTTACCATCATCTTTCTTGACGTTCTATACCTTTCATTTCCTTTAAACCGTCATATCCCTGGTTAAAAGGAACTCTTCACCTACTTGCAAGACAGTTCTGGACCCATTCAGCTATCCCTTGCTTCCTGGCTTGTGGTTCTCAAAAATAACTGTAGACTGTGCTGGGAGTACAAGATCCCAAGAAGAGGAACTGGCCAGAACAGCCTAGGTTGTGCTCCAGTCCCTACCCCCACCTCTTCCAGAAACACAGTGGCCTTCGACCCTGTAGTGCAGAGAATTGCATGACCCAGGGCAGGCTGCTTTCTGGAATCTTTCTGCTGCCTGACAAGTGGGGCGTGCTCTTATGAAACTCCATCTGTGCTGAGCATTTTCCAGAACTTGTAGGGGGACAGGTTTTCCCTGAATCTTAGGTTTCTGTTTTCTCATGCTGCCTACATGTAAGTAATATTATAAGTCAGTTTCATGCAATTTGTTGTATATGACTGCATTCTGTCTGAATGTTCAAAGACATGTTGGTAACCAGTGCACAGTGAACCTACTTCACACTACTCCTTCTTAGTACCTGGTAGAGAGAGGTGGCTAGATAAAGCTCAAGCAATAGTAAAAATGCCACTTTAATATTTATTTAAGATAAATATTATCTTACAAAAATCTAAATAACTAAAATCGCCCAGAAATTTTACTGTATTTCCCTATGCTCTTATTATTCTACTGTTATCAATGACCAGTTCATAACTTCCTATCTCTATTGTATCATCCCTTGTCTCCTCTTCATCTTCCCTCTGGGCTGATGATTTGCTTCTTATTTAATGGGAAAGCCAAACACCAGGAACACAGCTTTCTCCATTATATTTTCCACCCACTGTGCCAATATAGTATGTCTTCTATGTTTTGCTATGTATGAGCAATCTCCTAAAGCCAGATCCTCCATGTATAGGTCTCAACTTTGTCACCTACTCAGTAGGACATGACCTCAGTAGGGCACTGTTCTTTTTGCATCATGCATGTATGTTGTCCCCAAGATTGTTCCCAATAACGAAAAGTTACTTTCCCCATCTTAAAAAACAAAAACAAAACCAATAAAACAAAATTCAAGCTTATAAAAATCCTTTTTTTTCTTTTGTAAACCCACTTCTACTGCTAACAACTCTTTCTCTCCTTGAGTAAATCTCCTAAAGTCTTCATCTATATTCACTGCCTCTAATTTCACTCCTGACATTTCCTCTTAAAGCCACTCCACTCAGTCTTCTGCCACACCAGGAGACCAGAACGGCTTTTGTTCTGACATCAGTAATCTTCATGATGCTAAATCCAATGATTTGGGATCTTTTCCCTTTAATGGATGTATTGAAAATATTTAAAAATAGGAATGACTCTTTCACATAGAAAGTATTTTCTTCCTCTGGCTTCTAATACACCACCTTCTCTTGCTTTATCTTCTATCATTGAGGCTATTTCTTCTGTATTGGTCAGCTTTCATGCTGTGTATAAAGACATACCCAAGACTGGCAAGAAAAGAGGTTTAATTGGACTTACAGTTCCACTTGGCTGAGGTGGCCTCAGAATCACGGTGGGAGGTGAAAGACACTTCCTATATAGTGATGGCAAGAGAAAACTGAGGAAGAAGTAAAAGTGGAAACCCCTGATAAACCCATCAGATATTGTGAGACTTATTCACTATCACGAGAATAACACAGGGAAGACTGGCCCCTATGATTCAGTTACCTCCTCTTGGGTCCCTCCCATAACATATGGGAATTCTGGGAAATACAATTCAAGTTAAGATTTGGGTGGGGACACAGCCAAACCATATCACCTTCTTATTTGCCTTTGCTGGTTCTTCCTCATCTCTCTGATTGTTAAGCATTCAGAGTATCTAGGACTCAGCTCTTGCATCTTTTATATTTTCTCCATGGACAAATTCAGTAGGTGATCTTACCTAACACCATGGTTTAAAATACCCTTCCACACACCAGTAACTTTAAATTGTAACTCCTTACTTAATCTAGATTTACATATCCAGTTTTCTGTAGACATCCCATTTTGAATGGCCAATAATTATGTCATTTATATGTTTCAACAGATCTGATATTCACCACAATGCTATCTACCTTCACAATTTTCTCATTTCAATAAATTGTAACTTTATTTTTCCCATTGTATAGGCTTAAAATTCAGAGTTATCAGTGATTTCTTTTTCACATTCTGTTCTTTCCTAAATAACATTGCAATTGACTTAAAAATATATCCAGAATTTAACATTTCTCTTTACCTCTACTTTTATTATTCCTGTTCAAACTGTCAGTATCTCTGTTCTCTCTGCTTCCAATCCTGCCCTCTTTAGTTTATTCTTAACAAGGCAGCCAGGGTGGTCCTGGTAAAAACCTAAATCAGGCCACATCGGCCCACTGTTCCATGCCTTACCAAGGATTCCTGACTCGTTAAAACAAAGCAAATCAAAAACGTCTTAAAACAGCTTATAAAGCATTACACAAAGTCTATTTGTTCTTCTGCCCAACAATACGTAGAGATCCTCATTTTCTACCATTCTATCCCTCATTTATTCTGCCTCCTCGTTAATCCTCCAACATGCCAAGAAATCTCATTGTCCAGGAATGCCTTTTTCCTAAAGCCCCCCTAAATTTTCACACTGCTTGCTGCCTCACTTCTTCAGGTCTTCCCCAAATAGTTCTTTCACAGAGGCCTTTCTTGGCCATTCACATTTTATCTACAGTTTCAGAACAGCTGGTCTCACCTACATTTCCTATCCTACTTCTCTACTTAATTTTTTAATAGATAACATCCCCATTTATGAATGGTAATTAGTAGTCTGTTCTGTTTATTGCTTCCTTTCCTAACTAGAATGTAGTAAGGGCAGGGATAAAATGAGGACAGGGATATTTGCTGTATCCTAAGCCAAACACACAGTCAAGTGTATAATAAAGACGTGTTGATGAATTGCTGAATTAATCTGGGTATCTCTGTAAAAAATAATGGAGGAAGATTAGCTCAGATAAATAGTCACTATTACAGATTGAGGAGGTGTTGCATGATTTCTAACCTAAGCTTGGATCTTTTTTTTCTAGGGAAAAGAAAAGGAACAGGACGGGTATGTTTAAACAGTTATCAGTATCTTCCAGGCACATATTGATTAAAATACCTACCTAAAGAGTTATTTTGCGTTATCTACTTTTAAAATTAACCATACGGAAATCATGGTGATCATAGTAATTAGAAGTAAATTAATTTGCTTAGAGCATAATTTATAGCTCCCATAAATGAAAGTCTGAGATTTGTGCATTTTATTAAAATCTTGAATTAGCATTTTAGAGCACAGCAGACAGCACTTTAAATAAGTATATATTTTAAGAAGACAGTAAAAAACAACTTTATATGAATAGTGACATAATTTTCTATGATGAAATGGAGTTTTAACAGAAAAGGGAGATCTGGTATGGTTGGAGCAAACTTATTATATAAATAAATTTACATATCTTATAGTAATAAATTCTACTAAGGTCAATAAAAGATATAATTACACATAGTATATGCCCTCAGCTATTCACAAATTTTTGTGGAGAAAAGACATAGAAGAATGACTAATGTTAATAACAATGAGTTCCATTAGAAAAGCACAAACAGTGGAGGGAAAAGAATGGCAAAAAATTTAGAACAATTTGATGGGAGCTCTGATGTTTGATCTGTCCTTCAAAGGATGGAGAGAAATTTACAAGATGGGGCTGAAGATATGCTACGTGATACAATCTATAATTAAATTTTCACCATCTGATATATTAAATATCTTATTATTTTATATTTTAATATTCTTTCTCTGTATTACTTTTCTAGGGTTTCAATAACAGAGTACCGTAAACTGGGTAATGTACACAATAGAAATATATTGTCTCACAGTTCTGGATGCTAAGAACTCTGAAATCAAGGGGTTGACAGGTTTGGATTTTCTGAAGGTTGTGAGGGAAGAATTCGTTCCAAGACTCTCATTGGCTTGTAGATGGCCACCTTCACATTCACACAGCGCTTTCCTTGTAGGTGCATGCTGCTCTCTACATTTTCCCCAATAAGGACAAGCCATATTGGATTAGGGTTCATCCTACAGACCTCACTTAAACTTGATTATCTCTGTAAAGACTTTATCTCCAAATAAGGTCACATTTTGAGTTCATGTGGGTTAAGACTTCAAGATATGCACTTTGTGGGGACGCAGTTTAACTCGTGACACTCTACATTAATCAGTGAACTCCAGTAGGAGCCCTATTTGAAACTCTAGGACAGGTTTTTATTCATTTGTGTTCGTATATTTCCTAGGAGCATTGTGGATGTTTAAAAACACTTATGAGAGGTTATTGGAATTTGTTGTAAGCTTGTTCAAGAAACAAAGTTTATTTTTCAAACAAAAATTTGATCTTTATAACATCAAGTTAATTGGAATTGTTCAGAACTCTAGAGTTAATAATCATTGATGACACTCATTTTTTTCTTTTATTTGTTTTAACATTTTAAGCAAATAATAAGAACACTTTTTTTACCCAGTCCCTGTGAACTATAGTACTTATGATTTCCTTTGACATACCCACTTATAATTTACTTTCCATACCCACCAATTTGTAGTTACATAAAACAGATTTAGCACCCAATTGTGTATAGGTATAATACTTTTATTGTTGTACACTGTGTTTGATATTTCTTTTAATCTCTTCACAGCTGTGTATGGCTTTTAAACTAAGTTTCTATCTTAGTTCTTTAACAGCAACACATTTTTCTTGATAGGGGTAGAAATCTGTCTCAAACTCTAGTCTAGTTTGCAGAAGATGGCTTTGAAAACTTTTTCCAGTTCAGTGATTTCTAGAGGATAAACTACCTTCTCTATCCTTTCAAATGCTTTATGTAAAAATTTAAAAAGACAAACTTTTGGAGAAGCTGAGAGACATTTTCCTAAAACAGCATCTTTGGCAGGTGGTAAAATGAAACAGTTAACATTGATTGACTACCTCAGAGAAAGATGGGAAACTTAAGACAACTTCATTGTTGGCAATTCATGTGGGAAATGTTACCCCCTCTGACTTACTTCCTGAGTAATTAGCTTCAAACACCTCATTTCTAACCCTAGGTAATACCTTCAAATGACCTATGGTATTTCACAATTTTTATTATTAAAATCTCTTGTTATTCTTACTCAAAAGCAGTTAAAATCTTTAATAAAAAATCTTCAAGATGGAGAAATACAGTTCAAAATTTTTCTGACATTATATTTATATATATAAATGTACTGTGAATGATTTTCAGTTCACTGCTTAGAAAGAATGAAATAAATTAAACTTCATCTTCATGGGGATTGTTTTTTCCTGCCAGATTAAAGCATTTGTTAGGCAGTATAAAATCCAGTAGATTTATTGATTAAGAGAGATTCTATTTATAACTGACATACATGAAACCATGTTAAACAAACCTATGGAAAAATAAGTGTCTTACTGGAAAATGGTTTTCTAATACAACAGAGTCCAAAGCCATCCCTATCTCCTTCTGAGATAATATCCACATGTCAGCCTCAGTAACCTTTACTGACTGGAAATGAAAGGATACTGGGTTCAGATACCTAAATTCAGTCAAAATTGTTCTCACCAATTCTTAGGCATAAGGATGTTAAACATGCATTACAAAATAATTTTAATAATAATTAGTAGGTTTATATGATAGCAACTTGAAAACAGTTTTGAAAATATTTTGTTGAGAAATACATGGAGAAAGTAACGTATTTGTATATGATATAAAAGCATGCCAATACTGTATAATTTTAGAGTTTAAACATGTGCACTGCCTTCATTTATATACATCAATCATAAACAGTTTATGGCAGAGTATCAACAGCAGTCAAAATAATTTATTTATTGATTATTTAAAAATGTAAATAAGAGGTCTGAAAGTTAAATCTACCACTACTCAAACATTATTATGAGATACATTTTTACGGGGTTAAAAAGAGAAGCAAAGTATAACTTCATTTTATACTTGTTAGCAAGAAAATAATCTGGAATTTAATTAATAAGAGTGCCACTTTGAATTCAATTGAGTTAATTTTCAAGGGGGTCTCAACCTCTTCATATTAGCCAGCATGCTGACATGGTTTGGTACCTTCAATTAGCTTTGTTCAATTATATGAACTTGTGATTAGCAGAGGCTGTCAGCCAATGTTGTACTTAGATCTTCTAACAATAAGAGATAAGAAGCCAGTTGCATCTGTGTCAGTGCATGCCTCTGATAATAATTTTTAAGCACAAATAAATGGACATAGATATTTCAAACCTGTATGAAAGTTATTTGAAAACAGAATTAGCAGGCCAGCTAAACATAGCATTTCATTGTTCCTAAAAATTTAAGTTTGAATTGCTCCAAAGTTGCTTTTGCTTTAATTTTTTGCAGAATATTTTGCCACTTTTAGTATATACTAAAATTGTTCCTCACATTCAAAATGTATCAGTTTATATAAATGATTTTTAATATAAGGTGCCTTTCTTTCATGCTGTTTTGTTCATATTAATACAATTTTTTAATCTTTTTTCCATGAAATATGTATTATATTTGGAAGAGTATTCTTTTTCAATGCTATATTTATGAATAAATTATAATTGACTGTCGAACTGCTGTTTCAGTGGGAAAGATTTAATTTGCTCAAAATTATTTTAATGCTAACTCGAATCATTTTAGAGTGTCACATCTATGACTATAGACACACATACACACATGTATATGTGCATACATATAAAACATATGTAAAGATACATATACAAAGGTAGATATATATAGAATGATATATATGCATGTATGTGATATGATTTGGCTCTGTGTTCCCTCCCAAATCTCACCTTAAATTGATTAATAATCCCCAGGTGTCATGGGAGTTACCAATGGGAAGTAATTGAATCATGGAAGTGGGTTTTTCTCATGCTGTTCTTGTAATAGTGAATAAGTCTCAGGAGTTCTGATGGTTTTACATAGAGGAGTTCCCTTGCACATGCCCTCTTGCCTGTCACTACGTAAGATGTGACTTTGCTCCTAATTTGCATTCCAACATGATTGTGAGGCCACCCCAATCATGTGGAATTGTGAGTCAATTAAACCTCTTTCCTTTATAAACTACCCAGTCTCCGGTATTAGCAGCATGAGAACAGATTAATACAGGATACATTTATAAATATGTAGATAAACAAATATGATAAAATTTTAAGTGCCTTTAAAATATAACATATTTTAAACATTTCTATATATTCAGTTGATTTCTATGAAAATTCAATTCCAAGGTTTCCAAAAACACTTTTCATTAAATGTCATAGAAATTAACAGTATCCAAATTAGTTTGTCTTTTCTTTGATGTAAAATATCTCTTGTGCCACTGAAAAGCTAAGAGAAATGTAATACTGTTAATAAATCAAAAAGGTCTAATTTGTTGTGTTTGTGGTCCAGTATAAATAGTTACTATTTTTGAGAACAGAAGTAATAGCAACTTGTGTTTTCTTGGCAAGAGACATTTTATTTTAGAAAGTCATGTAAGAAAGTTGAAAACAAGCCCCTTGGAAAGAAGATGCTGTTAGTTAATTGTAACAGCAGTGATACAATTTGGAAATCACTTTAGCACAGGCATTGAATGAACTCTTTTTCTAAAAAACCAATAAGGCTCTGTGGGTGCATGAAAACAATATAGTACCACTTCATAATTGTTTATTTTGGATTAAAAAGAAGAAATTGTGTTTGAAATTAAAGGACTTTTTCTATTATACTTCTCTGACTTCCAAAGTTTATTACAAACTTCCAAAGTTTGCAAATCTTTAAAATTTATAAAAATTTATAGACGGATTTATGAAGTAAATGTTACACTGCCAGTATTTTTTAGTCATGTAATATCCAGTGTACTTTACAAGTTTCTGATACGTTCTATCACAATAACCAGGTTATTTATTACAAGCAATATTAAGAATAATACCAATTTTTGAATACATGGGCTCTAACTCAGTAATTTTTCACTCAATCTTTGAAAGATGTCATTTTGCGTACAGGATTTTACCCAAATTTTATATTATTAGTAAATGAAATAAAAATGATTCAAATAACTTGAACTTGTATCTGGTATGTATCAGTGTATGTGTCAATATGAATCAGGGCTGTGCTTTAAAGTTCATGTTCTTTCCTACTACACACGGAATAACACTGTACTGTTACCTTTCTTAGATCAGCCAGACACCAAGAATTCTTTCAAATATTGCCTTAAATTATGATAAATAATATTTTAAATATTAAACTAACATATAATTTTATATAAAGGTAATGGGTCAGAGAGATTCTGGGTCCAAATCTAAATTTACCACTAAGTAATGACATTTTGCAAGAGTTATTTACTCTCTCTGCACTCATTCTTGTTTTTCCTATATTTAAAATACATTAAAATTTTTGCTATATGGTTGAAATCACACATTTCAGAAACTGTACTAATTGCATAATGACTAGTTAATAAAATATGTTTGAAAAATTATTTTATTTATTATTACATTAAACGTAACCTCTTATAACTACAGATAACACAACCATACCTAGAAGTGGATTAAGTAAGGGGTGGGCAATTTGTCTCTAGTTCTTTTTTTTAGTATTTACTTGGAGATGTTCCTTTTCAGATTTCAAACCTCAGTTTTCCTTGAGGGGATGTGGTCCTTACCACAGCATTTTACCTGCTGGTAAACAAAACTTCCTGGTACTTTTCACTTTATGGTTCTTGCTGTGAGTTAATCAGATAAAGCAATCTTTGCTAATATGTCAGGGCCCTTACACAAATATTATTACACATATAATGGAATATTACAAATATTTTTGGAAGGAGCCGTATCTCATTACATAAGAAGTCATATTACAATGAGAGTTTCGGGTTTGGGGACATTCCAAGAGGAGAAATATTTTTATTCAGTAGCTTCTAAATCATTAAAATTGGCCACACAATAGTATTATCTATGCATAGATAATCTTGGACTGTATATCAAAAGAGCCTCGTCTTTACTGGCTCTGCCATATTGTTGACCTTGAACATAACACTTAATCCTTCTTATCTCAGTTTCATTCTTGTTAAAGGTGACATGGGTGTTTATTTTTTAAATTTATTTTTAACAAATATGTAACAGTAGCTACCATGGTATGATAACTTTTGTTTGTTTGTTTTTTTATTTTGCAATGCCAATTTGGCGATAATCAAGTAGCTAAGACTTCCATTTTTATAAAGTTTCCTTTCTCATTAGAGATAGAATGCATATATTTTTAAAGAAAGACAATGTATTAAAAATGCTATGCAGATGATTCAATTGTGGTTAGACGATTTTAAAAATACTTCCCCACCTTGTAGGGAAAAAACAACAACAAAAATTTATGAAGAGCTAGTCGGCTACTGCATATAAGGTGGTCCAAGGCTCTCTGAGAAGACATTAAAACTGTGTTTAGAGAGACAAGAAGGAACCCATAATGCATGGGTTCACAGGAAAGCATATTCTAGAAAGTGGGAGCTACAGCCAAGATCTGAAGACGGATGTGTATATGTGAATTCGTCTGTTTAAGACGAGGAAGGCTGAGGGCACAAGCAAAGAGTGAGACAATGAAATGAGATTTGGGTGGCAAACCAGAAATAGATCATGTAGGGCATTGTAAACCATGGTAAAGTGACAGGTTTTTACTTTGTGTTCAATGAGACTTCAGCGTAAAGTTTTAACTAGGGGGATAATATGATCAGACATAGAATGTTAAAATGATGCTGCCATTAAATATGAGTTGAGGGAGTGTGATGGGGCAAAAGAGGATTTGGAGGTTCTCACATTTAAATTAATGCTAGAGAATTATGATAGTTTGGACTAATCACTTACAGAAGATGCTTAAAGAATTAATCTGAAATCTTTTGAAATAGATCGAAAAGGGTATAATAATGACTGAAACACTGGAAGTGACAGAAAGTAATGAACAAGAGACCTGTAAATGTCCCCTCAGCTTGAGGAAACTTTAAGCAGGTTTCCTTCAGATTATAGGCCCTTAAGCTCTCTTTTTGTAGATAATTTACTTTGGAAACTTGCGATTGTAAATTCCTTCTCTGTCTTTTTAAGATGTAAATCTTCTACAACTCAGGAATGTCTTTCTCAAAGATGTGGGAACAATACCTTTGAAACGTAAATATCAGTAAGGACACTGCCCCACTCTCCTAGTGTTTGTGGGAAGGTAGGAACATAACTTTGGTAAGCACTACTTAGCAAACACAGATGTTCTAATCACATTGATCAACTTCCTGCCAACTTTTTCCAGTACTTTTATGCTAGCTCATCTCATTGCTTAAAAACTCTCTCACCTGTTTCAATGAAGTTGAGTTCATTCTCTCTCCCTATTTGTAGTTGTCTTGAATAAAGTTTATCATGCTTATTTAATTGGTCCATTGCAATTTTTCTTTTTACCATAATTGAGACTAAAACTTAGATTATGGTTTCAGTGACATGTGGATATTGATTTTTATTTTGATGATGAATTCTGGCAGAAAGAGAATTAGATTTTAAAGAAAACAGAGTTCAGATGTAGAGATGTTCTATTTGGAATGCCAATAGCTTAACAAAGATAGTAAGAAGTTCAAGTAGGAAGTTCATGCTGAAAACCTGACTCTCTCTCTCCTAGATCGATCGATCTATCTATCTATCTATCTATCTATCTATCTATCTATCTATCATCTATCTATACACATACACAATCTATATACTGACAACATATATATAATATATATTGCGTTCGTCCTCAAAATAAAAACCAATATCCACCTTGTCAATGAAATCATAAATCTAAGTTTTAGTCTCAATTACAGTAAAAAAAAAAAGTTGCACTGGACCAATTAAATAAACATGATGAACATCATTCAAGGCTACTGCAACAAATAAGGCCGTGACAGGTTTTAAGAGGACTGACTCCAATTCTAAAAGTTCTACTGTGGGTAAAATGGCATCAGAAAACAATTACATGCTACAGAAAAATATTTCATGAAAGGAGTCAATTGATGTGGTTAACTCCAATTTTGTCTTATTTTAAGAAATTGTTACAGCCATCCCAACTTTCAGAAACCACTATCTTAATAAATGAGTAGCCATCAACATCAAAAGAAGACCTTTCACCAGCAAACAGATTATAACTTGTTGAAGGATCATATGGTTGTTCGAATTTTTTTAGCAATAACATATTTTTAAATTAAAGTATAAATAGTGTACATTGTATTTTTAGACATATGCTATTATACACTTAATGAACTACAGTATAGTGCAAATACAACTTTCATATGCATTTGGAAACCAGAATATTCACGTGACTAGCTTTGTTGCAATATTCACTTCATTGCACTAGTCTGAAATGAAACTGCAATGTCTCTTAGATATTTCTTTATTTTCATAAGTTCAGACAGGATTTAGCGACCATACATCAGTAATTTGCTTTCATTTCTTTTGCCCAATTTATTAAAATTAGTGCTTGATAATACCATAAAACTGTATGCAGTGATATATTTTAAATAACTGTATATTAAGTTTGAGCTTTGAAAATGTGCTTAATTATGTTAAATGTTAAAACAAAAATACTTTGTGCATATTACTTATTTATTTTTATCCATATTTACATATTCATTATGACAATTAAATTTAATCACATTCGTTATTTGTATGTTCACTATTAGCTTTGAACATATTAGTTTTTAAAATGTGGGCTCATTAGACAGCAGAGACCACATATTTTATGCTGTTAAGTAGGTAATATTTGTCAATTTGATGTATGAGTAATTAATTTTGTGATGTGTCTATATTTCTATATCAAACATTATCTTCACCTATTTCTATTTAAACAAATATGAATACATGATAGAGATAACTTAGTTTTAAATATGTTATTTATTTTAATTCGTACGTTTACATGTCTTAATTCATATGTTTACATATCTCAAATAACGTATATTACTTATTCAATATGTAACGTATGAATATGTCATATATGTTATTTGATATATAACAGGTAAAAAGTCATATATTGTAAAGGGCTTTTCTCCTACTTCTGTTGTTCTTGTAAACAACACATTAAAATTGTTCATAATTTTTCCATTGATACTTTAATAATGTATAAGGCAATACATACTATAAATATACATTACATATTTATTAGTTGATATGCTTATTTATATGTATATGTGTATAAACAATAGAGGGGAGAAGAAATGTTTTCACCTCTCCTCTTGTTTTACATAAGTATTAAAATGGTTATATGCTACACACTCAATTCTGTGCCTTACCTAATAGCATATGATGGAAACTATTTCTTATTAGTTTTTTTAATCTTCCTTATTTTGTTAAATTTGGAAAAACATCCCATGGTGTAGATATGTCATTATTTATTTAGATAGACTGTCACTGATGGTTATTTAGCTTATTTCATTAGTTTTCTCTTACAAACAATGCAAAATGAATAAATTGAAGGTGGATTATTTTTCAAAACTGCAATATATTTTCAGAAAAATTTTATAGAAGTGGAAATGCTAGAATAAGGGGTATTTTGATTTTTAATTTTGCTCATGTTTTTCAAAATAATACGGAATTTAATGTGAAATATTTAATTAAAAATATTTCTATGTTAAATATGTTCCTTAGTTGTACTATTTAGATAAGTCAGAATATTGCTCTGAAATAATTTCTCTTGAAATTTTACTTTGGATTATAAGTTACTAGGTGTTACAAGAAAGACTCGTTTTGCTAATGTTGCAAATGTATTGTAAAAGTAATTTGAAATATGAAATGTACATATGCTTGAAGACCACAAAGTGTTATCCATACACACACACAAATATTGCTAAACAATAAATTAAACTAAGTAATATAATTTAAAATAATTATTTAAATATGTTTACAAAGAGTTTGAAGTGCTCTAATATACTTCTTCTGGTAAGGGAGGAAATGGCATTTTTTCCCAGTAACTTCTGAAATAGCAAAACATTATAGCAAAATCTGCTCCTTATTTCAATATCTGTAGTAACTTATGAAGATATAGTGATAGTAAGGCCGTTTAGTTTTATTTTCCAAACAAAACTATGTGGTCTAGTTTATCTTTCTACAGGTGCATCATATCAAATAATTTTAACGTTCCGTCAAGGCCAAATAGGCAGTGAATATGAAGTGATAGCTCACCTTTGCAAAAAAATGTTTATTTAGATGATGTATTTGAAAGAATCAGAGGAAACAGCAATGGGAAAATATTCAGATAAATATCTGAGAGGTCTGTTAGGTGGATTAACTATGTAAAACACGTATGGTAATAATTTTGGAAATGTATTACTGAAAACAAATATTCAGAGACTTCATCATGCCTATGCTTGTGAAATGTGGTTCGTTTTATTCACATTCCTCTAAGAAGAAAATGCAGCTCAAGACTAAAGGACAAATCAACTGTTAGGTCTCGAATTAAGTCCCAGTGTTTGTTCTCCATAATTTGCCTTTGCTTCTGCTTTAATTTCTTGCTAAAAAATGGTTTCATTGGTATAAAATGCTTTCACTGTTACATTTGGATGTGGTTGTAAGGACAAAAATGTAGATTATTTAATAGTCATAAAAAAGAAACTAATCTAAATTTTGCCATGGAACACGCAATGCAATACAGTTAATAGTAACTTTACTATAGCCTTTTATTTAATTTTTGGTGGATATGTGGAATAAATATCTATATATAGTCCATAGATACAGAAATGTGAATGAAAATGTTGCAAGTAACTTTCATTTTTATTTAATTCTTATGTTAAAATAATTTCAAATTTACGGAACTTAAGAACTTCTATATATATTTCAGTCAGACTCACCCATTGTTAACGCTTTCTCCCAAACAAATGTCTGTTCTCTCTCCCTTCTTCCTCTCATATTTGTATGTGTGTGGAGGAATGATGTAAACATACATATACATAAATTTAAAACTTACTATACATACTATTTTGTTTTATGAATAATTTGACAGCAGGTTGCAGATAGTATGTTCTATTATTGAGTTATATTTTCACAGATCAAACAATTTTTGGTGTGGTGGCTGATAAAATGTGAATATAAACAGCATAAAAATTACAGATAATAGAAAGTTTATATTTGGGAGATATTGTTGTTTGCACCATGCTTTCAGGCCCTGGGAATTTTTTCCATTGGCATGCACCAGGGCTACAGATTTTGTGGCTGTTTCTTTTTTTCAGTGGTATTTTGAACAAATGTTAACTTAGCTATAGGCCAAACACTTGAAAAAAGGCAGACTTGATTAACGGTGAATCAAAGAGAGTTTGATGCTAGATTTATTACTGAAATTTAAGCAAATTAGAATTAATTCAGTTTTAAGAATAATAAACCTGACACACCATAAATTAAACAAAAGAGAAATGCTATGCATAAGTATGAAAACAGAAATACAATTTTGAAAACTTAGAAAGATGCTTTCTATAAAGATCCAAACAGGCACTTCTTTAGTCATTCATTTTGGCCATTTGGATTTGTTTCTCTGTGGACTAGATTTTCATACCTTCTACTCATTTTCATTTGAATTACATACTATTTTTTCATTAACTTGGAAGAGTTCTTTGTGTGACATATATATTAATTATTAGCTGTGCATATTGGAAATTTCCTGTATCTACCATTTAGCTAGTGACTCAGTATATCTTTCAACAAGGCTGTCTCTGTGTCTAATGTTCGTTTATTAAAGAATATTATTTATACATTTCCATTCTTGATTAAGAAGCTATTTTGTTTACTTATTTTAGCAGATTTTAAAATTTTTTTAGTGCTTTTGCCATTTTAAGATTTTAATCCACAGAGAATATATTTTGAATATGATAAAAGAGAGATATAACTTTTGGGTAGTAGCCAGTTATTTTGGCACCATTAAAAATACATTATTTTCTATATCAACATTCATGTAACTGATAGACAGGAGGCAGCAAAGGCTCCCTGACAAAACCCCTCCTGCAAGCAACTGATTCTTTCTGAATAATGCCCACCTACACACTGGGAGGACAAGGTGGAGCCTTGGGCACTTCCTGTCATTTGCGGACGGGAGGAGTCTGGCCTCTCCTGTTCCTGTATGGTGACCTGGGATTCAATCCATGAGGAGAAAAACTTGGAAGCAGTACTCTCTCTTACTTTGCCGAGAGTTATTTTTCCTTTTAACCAATACATTCCGTCTTCTTCATCCTTCTTTGTGTCTGTGAGCCTAATCTTCCCTGGTTGTGTGACAGGAGCCCAGTTTTAGCTGAACTAAGAAGAATGTTCTGCAACATGACTCTTGTTTGAAAAGTGTAGAACTTATCGTAATCTTTTGTAAATTTGAATTCTATTAAAAGAAGCATCCCTAAACCATTCTTCTCTCCTTCTTCTTTTAATATATTTAAATATATAGTCCTTAATATATTCAAGTATATAATATTCCATTTAACATCAATATTATTTTATTCAATTTTGAAGTAATTCTGTTGTGATTACAATTGAATTAATTAATAATATTGTCTATGCAAGAATAGCACGCTTTCTAAATTTATTCAAATATTATTTTATAAATTTATTTTGAAATACATACTTTTATTTCTCTGTATTGTTAAGTTTATTCCAAACCATTTTATATTTTTGTTGGAATTTAGAAACTAATATTTGTATTTTCAATTTAGATGTTTCTAATAAAGTTTTGATTTAAAAAATTCTTTTGTATCTAGTAATCCCAACAAATTTTCCTATTACTTCAAATAGTATTGTTTTTTTTTTAAGTATATAATTAAATCAAGGGCAAAATTATTTTAAAATATCTGTACATATTATTTAATGTAAATTTCTCACTGCATGAACTATCTTCTTTAATAAATAATAATGTTGAACCCAAACTGTGGGTCTTACTGAATAGCAACAATTGATCTCCAATACCATGTTAAATGTCAATATCATGAAAGACAAAAAAAGGCTAGGTAATTCATACAGATTAAAATAATGAATGCATTATCCTGAAGTGAATCAATGGACTATGTATTATATAATAATATTGTATTAACTTTCTTGTATTTAATTCCCTGAATTTGATAATTTTTCTATGGTTATGTAATATAATATCATTCTGGTTTGGAGATTCAGGCTGAAATATAGGATTATGATGATGGTAACTTACTCCTAAGTTTACCAGTCAATGGTAATAAATATATGAATATATAGAAAGTAATAAAGCAAATGCAGCAAAATTTTAACAATAAGTGAATTTAGGTAAGCATTGTTAAGTCCTTTTTAATAATCTTACAGTTTTTCTGTGAGTATGAAATCATTTTTTAAATAAAATAGTAAAAATCCACATGCACACATAGGTTCGCTGCAGCATTATTCACAATAGTGAAGACATAGAATCAATCTAAATGCCCATCAATGGAAGACTGGATAAAGAAAATGTGGTACATATACAATGTGGAATACTATGCAGCTATAAGAAAAGAATGCAATCATGTTCTTTACAAGAACATAGATAGAGCTGGAGGCCATTCTTAAAAAACTAACACAAGAACAGAAAACCAACTATTGCATGTTCTCACTTATGAGTAGGAGCTAAATCATAAGAACCAATGGGGACAAGGAGGGGAATAACAGACACTGGTGCCTACTTCAGGGAGAAGGGTAGGAAGAGGGAGAAGATCAGGAAAAATAACTATCAGGTATTATGCTTAGTACCTGGGTGATAAATGGTCTGTATATCAAACCCCCTTGACACGAGTTTTCCTGTATCAACAAAGTTGCACATGTACTCCTGAACCTAAAAGTTTTTTTCTTTGTACAAGAGGTAAAAATCATGGTCTAAGCTAGGAATCTGGGTTTACTCCCTCATGTTAATGAAATCTGTTTTAGTCTTTTCACATTTAATAAAATATTTGCTGTAGAATTTTGTTAAATAAAAAAGTTTTATAAATAATTATATTTGCCAAATTTGATAAAGTCTTTCAACAACCATTATTGAATAACCCTTAAAATGTATTGGCATCTGTTAATAGACTTTCTGTTATAAAGCCACCCTTGCATTTCTGAAATACCGTACTTTTCAGTATATTTTATATATGCATAAGGAACAAGGTGAAAATTTAAAGAGATTTAATGCCTTAGAATAATCAAATAAAGCAATGTAAAATGTCACATTAAGTATTACATCAGGACTAAATGGCTTCATTGATATTTTAACTTTAAAAACTCTTCTTACTCATTATCAAAACTATGTTTTTCAATTACAAAAGAGAACAGTGCCTTGGTTCATTTTAAAAATCTAAATATGAACAAGTAATCAAGTAAGTAAATATATCAGAAATAAATGTATATTTAAGAAATACATCAAAATCGTTATGGATATAAATGTATTATCAAAATATCTGGAGAGTGCAGTCACCTTGCCTATCAGCTTCCGTGAGCAGCATGGAGCTTATGCACTGGAGACCACGGCAGCTGAGAAAGAGGAGAAGTAATCATGGGAAGAGACGACAGTTAGCTCCCCCAGCTATCTGGTTGGTTTCTCATATGCTGCCCTATGGACACACATACATCCAAATAGAAAACTTTAATGCCCTCATTTGGCAGACATGGAATAAATTTCATGGTATGGCCCTTTCATAGTAGGTATTTGAGGCTGTTCTGAAGTGTTCCTTGCTCATTAAAAAAAAAAGCCTTCCAGTTTAACTAATATAAATAAAATATATGGTTATCTAATATAAATAAAATATACATGCTGAAGTTTTCTCAACATTTTTTACAAAAGAAAAATATCCTTCATTATGTTCTCCATAGTTTTGGAGTAAGTGTTGGACTTTAGCGCTGAATTTTAAAGATCTTTGCACTAATAGGCACATCTATGTTTTTGATACGTTGAACTTTGTAGTAGTAAATTCAGATATGATAGTAACATAGGAGAGGGGAATTAGTTTACAGAATTCATTAAGAGTGGACAAGTACTCTAGGTTTGTCCACAGTGACCTTTCCTTAATACAACTTGGTTGGATACTTGGCGGCTGGTTACTCCCTGTGGTATCCAGGGCAGCTGCATGGCACTAATCCAAAGAATACGTTCACCTTGAGTCTCATGGCACTCAAGAGTTGGGCAAAGCACAGTCATTCACATAGGTTACATTATAAATGTGCACCATGGAAGAATAAGCCACATAGGCCTGCCTTCGACAAAGACAATCTATAACTTTTGTCCTCCAGTCAAATAGTTCTAGTTCTAGTATCAAATTATAAAACATATACTTTATCTTTTATTTGGATTTTCACAACATAATCACTTCTTTTTCTATAAATATAAATGTAATAATACTTTTTATATTCATTTTGTTACATTATCCTATAACTCATTTTTTCCATTAAATTTGTAGACAGCTACATTTTATTGTATATTTTCTTCATTATTTATTTTATAAGTTATATACAAATATTTAAAAAATAAAAGTTGAACCATAGAATATACTTGTTTTTATTTAATTTCTTGACATTAAAAAATATTTATTTTTCTTCTGATTTGATATCAATAATGTTTAAAGTTTTAAATTTGTGTTAACTTTTAAACTTACGTATCATTTTGTGAATAAGGATTTTGACTTATTTCTTAAGTAGTTTAGAAAATTATTTATTTTGACCTTTATTCTATTGTGATACAAATATGGTTAATATTATATCTTCCTTAAAAAATAAAATGAATTCTGATGTTATTAGTATATCGCAACCAATACAAATGGTGTACATCAACTCTAATCATTAAATTTCCCAAAAGTCCTTTGATATGTTTGCAAAAACCTTATATTATTTTTAATGTTTGCTCCATCATGGACTTAAAACTATGCTTATATCCTATGATTATTATTTCTTCAGTTATTTCCTCTATTTTCATTTAAAAAAAAGTTTTGTATATTTTGATGTTATGAAATTTAGTTGGTAAAATTGTTTATATTATTACGTATTTGTTGATCCCATGACTGTTCACCTTCTTACATCATTTTATTTTAACATTGTGCCTTGTATATAACATGGAGTTGGGTTGTACTTTCACTCCTAAGGTTCTTATCCCTTTCTATGTTTACAGTACTTTAAGAGCTTCTCTCATCTTTTACAAAAGGCCTTTCTGTGCATGCTTTGGGTTGAGAACCTCTCCGGTTTGAAATCCATTTGCCTCTGCCTTTCAAATGTTTCTTTATAATTCCTGGTCAATCACAAACCCCCTTCTTATTTTCAGCACTTTTTTTTTGATGCACCGTTTCATCATCCCTCTCATTTCTAAAAAGAAAGCAAGAATACGCCCATCATTCTGAGCCAATACAGAATTTTATTTCTTTCTTTACAAGCATTTTAACTCTCTGAGAACATTGAATTCAATGAACTTTTAATTTCAGCTGTGCGTACAACTTTAAGCTGGAAGTATACTTGGAAAAATCTTCTGTGGCTTGCTAGACAGTAGAGATAATGTTAAGATTATAAACGATTTCGCCTCCGTTTCTATGGACACAATTAGATTTGTTTTTAATACAAATGAACTTAACTTACTGCATGCAGTTCTGCCCAGAGCAAATTGCCTTTTGTGTTTTCAAAGAGTTTTACAATATATAAAGGATGTTTAAGAGTATTATCCTTAAAATTAATGTCTTAAAATCAATTTGAAATGTTAAACAGGAAAGATTCAGTTGAGTGTTAGAAACTTAGCATCAGCATTAAATGCATTGGTATGGGGATAATACAAATATTTAGCACTTAATGTCGTGCTGGATCCAACTATTCAAAATCAGAAACTGAATAATCAGACAAGAGAGTATAAATAAGTAGTAATGCCGAAATGGAGAATAGTAGTTGAATACTGTTTACTTTAAAATATTTATAATAATTCTGGAGTTAAAAAAAAAGATGTAATGAAAAAGATTCAGTATTGTCTAAGAAGTATTGTTTTTGACAAAGTCTTCTAGAACAAGTGGCTAAAACTTAAATACAATCATTCAATTCTGTATTTAGACATTGGGCCCAAGCCAAGACAATTTTAATTAAAAAGGCAAGCCAGAATATAATGTCTTTTAATTAGGCCACATAGGCAACATTTATTTACAAAATCAAGAAAAATGGAAGAAAAACAGTGGTCTCACACAAAGCAAGTTGCTGCTTTAAAAGTTATTCTAGTCTGAGTTGAATATGGAACCTCTATTTACTTTAAAAATAAATCACAATTCTACCTTATATCATAAAGTAAACTGTTTTGCAGAATTTAATAGGATTATGCTATTGATTCCATCTACACAATGCTTGCCCGTATTGCATACCTATGAACTATGGCCCATTATGTTACTGAGCACAGGAGAAAAGGGATTAGTCTGTGAAAGAACAAGCTGATTTCGGGCCTCCACACAATGTTCACATACTTGTTAACTCAATAGTCATTATATGTTAGTAAATGTCAACCAATGAAACAAAACAAAATTTAAAAATAGTCTGCTCTAATCCTTGAAGCATCTAAGTAAGCTTATTTGAAAAACTCAGTTTGGGGATCTATACAAAACCCTGACACTAGAATGAAAGATTAAAGTTTTGTTTGCTTGTGCTCCTGTTTATCTTTTTCACAGAGACAAAATAAATAGAATCATTTATTTCAACTGCATATGATCCACATAACTCTCTAATCTCTTCTGGAGAGTGGTTTAATTAGACCAGATACTACTATTTTACTCTTGCAGCAGATTTTCAGTCCAAGTCAGGGGGGAATAAAAAGTTACATTATGGGGATGTGAGGTGGGAAAGGGATGAGGTTATGTTTAGTAATCCAAATGCCCTCTGCTCTCAATAATTTTCTATGTGTAAATATATATTATATACCTATATTACATAAGTATATGTAAATCTAGATCTCTAATATATATTAGAGATACATATATATATAATCTGATGAAAAAGAAAATTTTTAAATTGTTCATTCCTAAAATCATTTTTTTCTTGAGCGCTTGTTACCTGAATTCTCAATATCATGAGCTTTCATTTGCTTTATTTTTATTTTGTAGGCATTTCCACTAATAAGAAGCTGATCTTACACAGAATTTCAGCTTACATACACTTATTTATAAATAGGCTCATATGGCTTTGGGTAGGTGGCAAAGAACCTAGTATTCACTTTCTAAGAAATTTATGTAAGTTTAGTTAAACATCATGTTTTCAAACTAATCAGAAAAAGTAACAGTCACTTATATGAGTAGCCAATATTTTTCAAAATTATAGTTGTTATATATTATATTATATTGTATTATATTACATCTGTATTGCTTTTCTTCCTTCATTTTTAGACTTAACACTGCAGCTGTGCTTCAGTTTCTCGCCTCATCTGTGGATGCCCATGGTCACAGGCAAGAACCTCTGAGGTTTGAAAACGAATTAAAAAACTAATTTTAAAATAGAGGTCTTCAATTGGGGTCTTATCCAGATCCTTGAAGTTTCCCAAACTAGATTTTCTTAGTAAAATAATATGCCTGGTGGGGTAAGCTGAATATTGCTTCCCCACCTTTTCCCCAGCATGTTTACATCCTAATCCCCTACAACTTACATGGCATAAGAAACTTTGGAGTTGTGATTAAGTTAAGGATCTTTAGATGAGTATATTATGCTTGATTATCTAAGTTGGCTGTAAATGTAACCACAAATGGCCTTCAAAACTGTGTAAAGACAAAGAGGCAATGTGATGAGAGAAGCGGAAATTGGAGTGATGCACTTTGAAGATGGTGGCAGGGTCTATAAGCCAAGGAATGCAGGTGCCTACTAGAAGCTGAACAGGAAAAGGAAATGGATTCTTCCCTCGAGCCAACAGAAGGAAACAGCCTTGCCAACGCCTCAAATTTAGCCTCATAAAACTCATTTTGGACTTTTGGGTTTTCGAAATTTAAAAGAATAAATTTGTAAGCAATTAAGTTTTTTTTGTAATTTGTTATAGCAGCAATAGAAATCTAATGCATTTATTTTTCACTTGACTGATGCTCTTTATATTTTTCCTTAATAATTTATAAACAGAAAAGACTACATTTTGAATACTGTCAACATTTGTTACATACACAATGGGAGTCTATGTTTTACTGGGAAACAGACACTCAATCTAAGTTGGAAGTGAAAGAGATTTGGTGTAATAAAAATCTGTTAAAGTCAAAGGAGAATGGGAGTAGTAGTAGGGAGGGTTCTTAAATATGCGATACAGATTTAATGCCTGTGAAAAGACAGGGATAAAGAAGAAACAAGGGGTAGGAAGAGCTTCAGTCTCTGATGCCGTTGTAAGAAAACCTCATCCGTGCCAACAGGGAGCTCTAGAGCAAAGACTACCTGTTAGAGAAACGCCATATTGGGCAGAAATGATAAGGACCTAGCATATTCCTTGCTGTCATTAGCCAGAACAGCCTAGGAAGAGTATATTTTTGACCAAAATGCTGCGGTTGATTCTCAAGGTTGTTGTAACTAGTGACTATCAACTGACTGCTGTAATCATAGCATGATTTTCTTGCAGGGTTATCTTTTGCACCTACAAGACTGCAGCAGTCAATTCAATATAACTTGAAGTTCATTACTATTGCCTCTTTAGTGAGAAAGTTTAGGTCATGCAGATTATAGAGGGTGAAGGGAGGGGTGAACCTAAAGGTTCCTGGGAAATATACATATTTACTCAGGATAATGACTGATTCTTTGATATTTACAGGTAAGTAATTTTTCAAATGTTGCTCCAAATATGCAAACCCTTATGCATATGGCAGTCATTTCTATTGGTATCCAATAATATGCAAAGTTGTTATAATGTCAACCACATAACAATATTAATATTTATTACTCCTAAATTGATTTTCTTCCTTCATTTTGAGATTTTAACTAATGCATCAATGTCTTATCCAGGGATGCCCCTTGTCACAGGCAAGAACTTCCGAGATCTGTTATCTTCAGCTGGGTCTGATCCAGAGCCTTCAAGTTTCTCAGAATGTTTTAGAAGATACCTCAGCATACCCTATCTCAGTAATAGAAACACTCTAAAACTAAAAAGATGCTACAATCACATTTAAATCATATATGTCCCAGCCCAGCATAGTGGCTCATGCCTGTAATCCCAGCACTTTAGGAGGCTGAGGCGGGTGGATCAACTTAGGTCAAGAGTTCGAGACTAGGTTGGTCAACATGGTGAAACCTCATCTCTATATGAAAATTACCTAGGTGTGCTGGTGCATGCCTGTAGTCTCAGCTACTCAGGAGACAGAGCAGGGGGATTGCTTGAGCCTGGGAGGTGAAGGTTGTAGTGAATTTAAAGTGCACCACTGCCCTCCAGCTTTGACAGGTGAGAAATGCTGTCTCAAAAATAAATAAATAAAAATAAAATAAAGCATAAAAAATAAATGTCCCATATGGATTTCTTGACCTAGCCTTAAGGTTCAGGGGAAATTTATTTTCCCAAAATTTCCTAGATGAATTTCAATCAAAACAAACCCATGTGAGAATAGGTGAACTATTTCTGAACGAATACTCAAATTTTGTGCTTCCCTTTTCCATATAGCCCTTTCACTACAGCACACAAACAAAATTCTCAACCAGCAATGCCGCAACAATATACCTATTATGTTATTAAACATTAATGACTAATGGCTTTTAGAAATAAGTTATTGTCAAAATCAAGTCAAAATCAAGTCAAATATAGAGATAAATCTCTAAATTTAAAATGTTTTATTTGGGCAGCAAAAATTGCAATCCAGGGTATATGCATATGTTGTACCCGAGCGAGTCAAGGAATGCGCCATACTCTGAGATTGAATTATGAGTCCTTTATTATACTGGCAACTGAGAGGTGGCTAATACCCAAAATTCTCTTGGCCCCTAAGAAAAAGTTAGGCAGGCTTTTATACCCTAGTTTTAAAAGGGAGGGGGAACCTAGCTGAAGCAAATTTTTCACAAAAGCAGAGTAAGCAAAAAGTTAAAAGATAAACGAGTACTTGAGAAATAAAACAGTGTCAGGTGTGAGCGGTAAAGCTGTCACGAAAGACATACCACTTATAGATAATGGGGGCTCCGGGCGCTCGACAGCACCTGCATTCCCAGGCTCTGCTGGTACTACTTAACTCAGCCTCTGATCAACAAATGCATTCTTGGAGGTGCCCAGTGTCAGCCTGCCCCAGCTACATACTATAGTTACATACTTAATGGTGGGAAAATAACTCAAATGAAGAAGGTAAGATGGAGTCTGTCTGGCTCAAGAAGCTAACATAAAGCCTGAACAGCTTTTAGTCTAAGAAAGAGAGAGTTAGTTTCAGCTGGCAAAAAGCAAGTTATCACACATAGATCAGGTGCCCTCAGGTATGTCCAAAGAACAAAGAGAAGGTTGAAGTTTTATAAAAAGGAGAAATACTCAATAGTGTTTTGCAAGAAAATTCACTGGCACCAGTAAAGGTTTTGGGAGCTAGTAATATGGCTCCAGTGAGTGGAGCAACACCAGGGCTCTTGCCTGGCGCAAACTGGATAAAATGACACAGACGCACGTGAAGGGGTTTTAAAGAGTGGAGACTTTAATAGGCAAGAAAGAAGAGAGAAGAAAGAAGGAAGATAGCCTGAGAGAAAATTAGCCCTCCCACCCTAGCCTTTTAATATGCAAATGTAGGGTGCCATGATGTTCTGCACATGTGGGGCTATGTGGAGGTGGCCATGTTGCCAGGCACATGTCAGGACAAGGGCAAGAGGACAATGGTGGGAATCGCCATGTTTCAGTGGGAATCGCCATGTTTGGGTGGACCCAGTTTCTAATGGCAGGGGCTTTCCTGATAGGCAAGAAATGCTTCTGAATCTACCTTAAAAGAGATGAAAACTTTCCAAGGACCCTTTTTCCTCTCTATCTGCCTAAAATAATTTCTTAATAACTTCTACTACACTGGTAAGTGCTAATTGGTAAGTGATGGCGATGAAGGTAAAACTAGTCTTAGAGTTGTAGCTGGTTATTTCATTAACTGTTAGATAAAATTGGTTTCAGGTTACAGCAGGTAATTTCAGCAGTCACATTTATAGAGAATTATGTTCTTGAAACAATGATTTGTTCCCTGAGTGCATTTTGCCCATGGCTCTCACTCTGTTTTGGTTGGATGACAAGAATGACCCAATTAATATGATCTACTTTCACATTATAAGCTTTACAAATTTATCATATGAGAAAATTATCCCAAATCTAAACATTCTGTGTTACATGTCTGAAAACCTTATATCAAATAGCCAATACAAATAATTCATTGAGAAATTTGAAGTTATTCAATACCTTGGTTCTCAAAAAATTTCTACCTAATTTCAGATTTCTTTACATTATCACTCATATTTATGGCCATTTCTCTATTTTTAAATAAGATAATCTTCCCTTTTCTCAAGATCAATAAGTCCAATTTTGTCATAATGTTCTATATCTTTCAGTTATATTCTCTTACATAGGCCTTCACCTTGAATAAACAAAATAAAATTGCCTATGAAAAGAGTCAAACTCTAAAATATTTGATGAGATTTTTTTCTAAGCCAAATATCAGTGACCAGGGCCCATGACAGCATTCAGTAGACCCTGAGAATATCTGCCCAAGATGATCAGGGTGCAGCTTGGTTTTATACATTTCAGGGAAACACGAGACTTCAATAAAATATGTTTAAGATATACATTGGTTTGGTCCAGAAAGGCTGACAACTTGAAGCAGTGGCTTCCAGGTTACATGCAGATTTTTTAAAATTTCTGATTGGCAATTGGTTGAAAGAGTTATTATAAATAGAAAGGAATGTCTGGGTTATGATAAGAAGTCATGGCGACCAAAGTTTTATCATGAAGGTGAAACCTCCAGGTATTGTGCTTCAGAGAGAATAGATTATAAATATTTCTTATCAGACTTAAAGTCTGTGATGCTGCTAATGCTGGAGGGTACAATGAAGCATGCCTGACTCCCCACTTCCCATCATGGCCTGAGCCAGACTTTCAGGCTAAATTTTAGAGTGCCCTGGACAAGGAGGAAGTCCATTCAGATGGTTGGGGGGCACTAGGATTTTTTTATGGCTTACAAAATAAAAAGACTTCTTTAATTCCATTATCTCTACAACTACTCTCTGACATATTTTGGTTCTGTCTTTACTAAATTTCATGAAAGAGTTGTCTGAAGTCACTTCTCAAATACAAGGGCTAGGGTTTCTATTGTAAAGATCCTACTTTGACTTTTTTCTCTGAGGTCTTTTCATGTTGCCACGCTTTCTCTGTGCCACATTCTTTTTTTCTTGCCAGCAGGAATCACTCTGGTTACTCCCCTCTTCTTTTATACCTTGAACCCTCTTTTTTTGTGATGCTTCTAGGATTCCATTTCAGGGCAATATTCTTGTCCTCAGGAGGTTTTGTTCAATTTCATCATCCCAAGAATGACTGATAAATGAAAGACTGGAAGACTCATATTCTCTAGTCCAAATTTCTTCCTGACATTTGTTTATCTTCTTGACAAACCTTCCAAAGAAACCTCAAATTAAGTGTTCATATCTGCACTTATCACCTCCTGTAAAATTCATTCCTTCATTTGTATTCCTTATCTAAGTTGATAGCATCTGCGGCTAACCAAGCAATCTTGGAGAGCTCTAATTTGCCTCTCTCTAATCACATATACCAGTTACTTGCTGAATCTTGGTGCTGTAATATTTTAAATACTTACTCGCTTTGTGCCTTATTCTCTATCTTCCCAATGGCACTTTAAACACACACTGAAATAAAGTTCTGATATTCTTTCTCAACATTTTCCTTTCTTGTACTTGGAAACACATCGTTCAATCCAGTGCCAGAGATACAGACAGAAGACAGGGAAATACTGAGTAGAAGAGGGCTGTTTCCTGGCAAAGACCCCTCCCTCAAGCTTGAATACCCACAGCCCTAAATGAGAACAGGTATTTCCCAAAAAGTTGCCTTTGGGCCTGCCACACCCCGTATCCTGCACCGGATATGAACCCTGAATCCCAAGCTCCAGAAGAAACCCTCAGACCAGCAGACCAGTGAAGCTGGAAAGACATGGCATAGAAAGAAGGAAGAGAAGGGACATCTGGACACCAAGAGTAGTTTGGCTGGGTGCAGTCGGAGAAGAGTCCAGCTCCTGGGAAGCCCTACTTGAGGGGAAGACCACCTTCCCACTCCATGTGCCAACCGGCTCCTCATCCATCTTACTGCGTCACCTCCACCACTCAATAAAACCTTGCACTCATCCTTTGAGCCTGCATGTGATACAATTATTTCAGGATACTGGGCAAGAGCTTAGGATACAGAAGGCTGTCACACTAGCCTCTTGTCCTTGTGATTAGTCACAGGGTACCTTGAGCTGATTAATGCACAAGCTCTCTGCAGATGACAAAGCTAAAGGAGCACACTGTAACGCATGCCCGCTTGGGCTTCAGTAGTCACAGATACCCAGCCCTAGACGCTGCATGGAGCCAGAGCTCAAAAGGGCTTGCCTGCATTCCTGCACCTGCCCCTCTGTTTGCTTCTTCTCCCATAAGGAGTTTTAGTTGGGTGACCAAACAGGGGAGCCACACCCCTGTCACACATCCTGAGGGGAATCAGGGAACTCTCCCATTTCACCAGTGCTAGAATGGAATGATTATTCTTTCTGTTTCATATGCTGTATCTCTAAGTTACCAATTCTGTCAATGTTTTTTTATTAATTATGTCTCATGCGAATGTCCTCCTTTCTATCTGTATTGTTACTGATTTACCAGGCTGCTCATCACCCCTTGGTAACACCACTTGCAAAAGTATTTTAGTTACCTTTTTCAAAGTCTTATCTTTTTAGAACAACTAGATTTATCTTTTGTTCTTTATGGAAGAACTAAACTTATCTGGTTTAATGCAAACCCACTTATTTAAAATCCATCAGTGAATTCCTTTTGCCTAAAAGATGATGTCCAAGCTCCTCCATTTGACATAAAAGGTGTTTTGAAATCTAGTATCTTCTGATTCCCCCACCTTCCACTTACCCATGTACAAACAAAATGCACTGATTTTGTTTCCTATAGTTTTTCTCATATTTCCTATTAGTCTGTGTTCTCCAGAAGAACCTATAGAATTCATAATCTCACATTTCTTATTGCTTATAATTCTAGTTTAGTTTTTTTTCTTATCTCACTAGCCAACAAATTTCTTAAAAACCTGGATTTTTTTCCCTGTAACATTATTCAGATAATAGTAGGCGCTATAAATAAATTTTAAATAAAAGGGAAAAATATCTCATCAAAATACTTAGAAAGTCTAAAATCCCTCCCACAGTAATGATTTTTCCCTAACACTATATTACTCTTGCTATTTACTATTCTCTTTTGTTAAATAACTTTGAACTAACATATTTTATATTTTCCAAATCCTTACATATGCTATATTTATTATTTGACTTTAGAAGAACAATTTTTTCTTTATATTTTGAATTTTTTCCTATAAATTTCTTAGTGTGATGGTTAATTTTATTTGTCAATTTGACTTGGCCATGGAATATACAAATAGCTGGTAAAACATTATTTCTGGATATGTCTGTGAGGGTGCTTCTGGAAGAGATTCGCTTTGAAACTTACTGGTTCCAAAGTGAAAAAGATGGGCCCTTACGAATGTCGGCAAGCATCATTCAATCTATTGAGTGCCCAAATAGAATAAAAAGTCAGAGAAGGGGTAATTCATTCTGTCTGCTGGAGCTGAGCTATCGCCTTCTGATTTCAGTGCCCCTGGTTTCTTGGCTTTTTAACTCAGACTCAGGGGGTACTGATACTACTGGCCCCAAGTCTCAGGCCTATACCCCTGGATTTCCTGATTTTCCAATTTTCAGATCTCCGTATTGCGGAACGTCTGTTCCTCCATAACTGTGTAAACCAGTTCCTCTAATACATCTTCTCGTACTATGTATCTCCATTGATTCTGTTGCCTGGAGAGCCTAATATACGTAAGTTTAGATTAGTTATGATTCATAGATTTAGACACGGACAATAATCTAGACTTTATGATTAATGGTGATCTCCTAAATAAAAATCTGGAATTCTCTGGTCATACTTTTTATAGTTATTATCTTGGAATAAGTGCTGTGTCAATAGCTGACCTCCCTCATCATAGGTGACTATTTTCGTGAAATCTGAGTCCAGTGGTTCCTTTTTTCCTTACTTTACATGATTAACATCTGCATATTCAATATTAGCTTCTTTCTGTCATTATGGAGATCAGAACATTGAAGACAAAATCATGATAGTTTTTTAAAGGAAACGCTTGTCAGAGAATATCACCATAGAGTATTTTATAGATTTGGGTTCTGCATAGTTCTACTATAAAGGGCCATATACTAAACAAGTCTTGGCAAGCAACACAGTGTCGTTGCCATGAATTCTCTTTCTTTTTTGTTTTCTACAACCCTTTAAAATATAAACACCATTCTTAGCTCATGCACCAGGCAAAAATAGGCCTCTGCCAGATTTATCTTTAACATGAAGTTCTTAAGTAATTAGAAGTCCCTAACAGATGCAAAATGACAAGATACCTATTGTCATCCTTTAAAGTATAATGATCTGTTTATTCATTCCTATTTAAAGTAGCCTTTTGTTTGGCTATAGAAGCAGTAGAAAAAACGAAATAATAGACAATAGAAAAATTGAAATAAAACTGACATAACTAAGATAGAAATTTATTTCCTATATTCCTGTAAGTAATTTTACAAAGTGATAAAATTCGAATCTGACCCACAAATTCTTTAACAATTCAGGCTCTTTCAAGCTTAGAAGTCCACTCTTTGTTCTCTTGGTTCTTATTAAAATCTATGTTTCAGGTTAGTGAAAGAGAAACAAGATAGAAAAGTAGCATCAGCATCAAGTATATATAAAGAAATCTTGGAGACAGCCTTTGTGATCAATTAGGTTTATATTCTTTTAGTCAGAATTTATTCATCTGGGCATATCTAGCTGAAAGGAAAGTTCATCAACCTGCTGTCTTTATACTATTAATAGGTGGCAATTTCCCCAGGTAAATTTTCTATTTCTATGATAGAAGGGGAGAACAGATTTTAGGGGATACCTGCCAGTTCCTGCCATAATTCTTTTTTCATTTAAATGTGGAAACCCAAATTTATTTCCATGACAAAGCATAACAGATGAAGATACATTATTAATATTTTTAAAGTTTTATTAAATGTCAATATATATTTTTGCTAAATCATCTAAAGAAATATTTGCTAGTCTATTAAAAAACTTACACCAAAACTAGACTTTTCTGAGAAATATCTATATACCACAAGTATAATAATTATACATATTTGCTCATAACATACTCATCTTAGAATTTAAATAACTTTAGTAATGAGTATTAATATATCTCATTCTGCAAAAATATTTATTAACTTTCTGATTTCTCATATTCTGACATGAAACATGGAGAGCTATTAAGAATAAAAATATATGAAAACAATGGAGAATGTTTTTAAATAGTTCTGTGTTTTAAAGAATTCATTAAGATACATTACCCCAGAATAGATTCCCAAGAAAATAACTTTACTATATATTACTTCAACTACAACAACAACAAAAATAGCATACATATAAGTTTCCACATAGTTATAGCTTCTTCATCTGCATTTTTGAGTAAGGAAAGCCTGGAATTATAAAGGAGATGTTGGGATATGAATCATGTGATATCTAATTTGCCCTTCTATTTTTATCTATTACAAAGTTTAGATTTTCCATATCTTACATCTTCCACCAAAAAAATATATTTATAATATATATTCCTATCTTACTTGGGAAACACATATGAATTATACACTTACTCATATGAATTTTTGTGTGATCAAAATGAAAATCTAACCCAGAATGAAATAAAGAGCCTGAACATATTAACTTTGAAAACATACATGATCTTTTTCATAAGCTCATAAACAGGTGGAAATTATCCTAGGACTATTTCACTATTTCACTATTTCACTGAAACGATAACCTGTAGTACATTTTATGAAGAATTTCCACAGTGATTATTTCCAGTTATATTATTTGACTATTTCTTCCTTTGACAATATAAGTACAACTAGTACAGAAACATTTTTTCTACTATTTCTAGGTATTTATTAAACTATTACATTATACTGGGTTTGATTTAAATGTATTTCAAATAAATTACATAAAATAACCTTTTTATCAAAATTATATCTAATGACAGTTATGTATATAAGTTGAGGTCATTAAATGTGATTATTTTATTTTCCACTTATATTTCTATTTCAGCAGGTACATGGTCAGATTTGTTACAACAGTATATTGTGTGATAGCAAAGACATGAAATCAACCTAAATGTCCACCAACTACAGAAAGAAAATATGGCACGTACATATACACCATGGAATACTATGCAGCCATAAAAAGAATGAGATCACATCTTGGTCAGGAACATAGATGGAGCTAGAGTTCATTATCCTCTGCAAACTAATGCAGGAAGAGACAAATACTGCATGCTCTCACTTATAAGTGGGAACTAAATGATGAAAACTCATGAACACAAAGAGAGGAACAACAGACACTGGGGCATACTGGAGGGTGGTGGGTGAAAGCAAGAAAGGATCAGATAAAATAACTATTGGGTACTAGGCTTAGTACCTGGGAGATGACATCATCTATACAACAAACCCCTGTGACACAAGTTTACCTATATAACAAACCTATACAGGTACCCGGAACCTAAAATAAAATTTAAAAAAAAAGAGTATATTGTGTTGCTGAGGTTTGGGGTACGGTTGAACTTGTCACCCAGGTACTGGACATAGCACCCAATAGGTAGATTTCTAAGATCGTTCCCCACTTTTCCTTCCCACTCGTTATAGTCCTCAGTGTCTATCGTTCCCACCTTTATGTTCATGTGTACCAATGTTTAGCTCCCACTTATAAATGAGAATATGTGGTATTTGCTTGTCTGTTTCTGGGTTAATTTGCTGAGAATAATGGCCTTCAGCCACATTCATGTTGCTGCAAAGGACATGATTTTATTCTTTTTTATGGCTGCAGATTATTCCATAGTGCATATACACCACATTTTCTGTATCCAATCCACTGTTGATAGACACGTAGGTTGATGCCATGTCTTTGCAATTGTGAATAGTGCTGCAGTGAACATATGAGTTCATGTGTCTTTTTGGTAGAACAATTTATTTGCCTTTGTGTGTATACCTAGTAATGGTGATGGCAGTGGTGGCCCATCTAAAGTGGCTGCTGCCATGATGCTGGCTGCAGTGGGAGAGGTGTGGCCAGGACTGTGAGGTCAACTAAGCCCGTGGGAGTTGGGAACAGGAGGCAACCCTACCCCATTCCAAATTGGAGTGGCTGGAATCCTGCCCTCCCAGGTGCAGCTGCAGTCTCCCAGCCATGGCTGCAGACCCAGGCATGCCTGCACTCTCAGGGACCCAGGAAGTCCCCCACAGGCTCAGAGTGCCTGCTCCTACTGCCTGGTCTTTCCCTGCTCCCAGCACCTGCTTCTATTTCAGAGCAAAGTTGAGGCCGAGCCCAGGCATTGTTGTGACCCGGGAGGGTGTGTGCACCCTTGGGGCAGTGCAGACATACCAACCAGCTACTGCTTCAGTCCCTTCCAGGTTTTAGGCACCGACCAGCACAGGAGGGAGACCAAGGGAGTGCTACTGGCAGCTTGGTGTGAGCCTGCAGTTACCCCACAGCATGAAAAGCCTGGGCCCCATAGATGGCAGATTGATGATGGCAGGAGGCAGACAGACTCCTGATCAGAAAACGAGGGGCAGGGCGGTCACTGATGAAGCCACATTTTCAAGTCAGGGATGGCCTGAAGCCTGGGGACTGTCATGCCAGTTCTGTGTACCAGAGTAAGAACTTATAGTACCTTTTTTTGGGCATGCTCATGGCCACCCATGGACCAATTGGTGTGCACTTCCTCCCCTCTGAAGCACATAAAAACCACGGATTCAGTCAGACTCGGGCAGATGATGGGACAACCTGCCTGTGGATAGGAGCTACCCACTCTGAGTCTCCTCTCTGCCAAAGGCTGCACAGCCATCAGGATGAGCTGCCTGTGGATAGGAGCTGCCCAATTCAGATCTCTTCTCTGCTGAGGGTTGCACAGACATTGGGACAACCTGCCTGCAGAAAAGAGCTACCCTCTGTGGGTCTCCTCTCTTCTGAGAGCTGGACACTCGTTGGGACAACCTGTCTTCAGAAAGGAGCTACCCACCTTGGGTGTCCTGAGAACGGTTCTGCTACTCAGTGAAGCTCCTCTCTAATTTGCTCACTCTGCAACTGTCTGCCTACCTCATTCTTCCTGGATGTGAGGCAAGAAATTGGGACTCACCGAATGGTGAGAGTAAAGCTGTAATGCAAACAGGGCTAAAATATGTCCCGCTGCTCATCATGTTGCAGGTGACAAGAAGGAAAGAAGGTCAGTGGCTTTTTGTGGAGCTCAGACCTAGGGGTTCTCCAAACCAGGGCTATGACAACCTCTTTGGGGTTCTGTGGTTCCTGGCATCCCCAAGCTTCTGGGCACCACGCATTGCCCTCATCCAGTAGCTGGTACCTGCAGCAGAAACTGCGAGCAGTACATCACATCCACCTGCAGCTGCAGTCTTGCAAGAGGCCTGCACGTGTGTAGCCACCTGGAGCTGCCTGCCCTGCTGCAGCAGCCAATGGGCCTGGCTGTGCACCGTGGCTGGACCCTGCACTTGCTTGCCCACGCAGCCCTTGCCACTCCACACTTGACTTGCACTTGGCAGGTGTAGTATCCAGGCTGGTGGCATAAGTTGAGCATAGCCTGCAGGGCCAAGCGGATGAAATGAGCCGAGTAGGTGCGAGCAATATTTAGTCAGAAGGCACTGCTGGCCATAGAGGTTTCTGGCTGGTGAAGTGACACGCCAAGGATCCTGTGACAATGGGGTTGCTGGGTTGAGTGGTCATTCTATTTTTAGTTCTTTGAGGAATCTCCAATCTGCTTTCTACAGTGGCTGAACTAATTTACATTCCCACCAACAGTGTATAAGCATTTTCTTCTCTCCAAACCCTTGCCAGCTTCTGTTATTATTTGACTTTTTAATAACAGCCATTCTGATTGGTGTGAGATGCTATCTTATGGTTTTGATTGGAATTTCTCTGATGATTTGTGATGTTGTGTGTTTTTTAAATAAAGTGTGATTATTTTAAATGCAGTGTCCACTTTCCTTTTATCCAAGTTCTTTTATTTCAGGAACAAACTAATAAGTAATAATTCTCACATATTTTTAGAAATTTAAGAGTTCTGGAAAGAGAAGAATGATAAGTACTTTGTGAATATTTAGTTTAGCATGACAGGCAAAACCAAAGCTTTTCAGTACCAAATAACATATGCCATAAAACTACGAATTTGTTTCATTTCATGAATTCTGCATTAGATTCTATACAGTTGTAAACTATTTAAAAGAAGACTTCAAAGTCAGAAAATGTATAGAAGATTCAAATAATCAATATATCTAAATAAAAACTAATATCCTTCCAACGGTAATGGTAAAGGAAAAGGAGAAAAGAATAAAAACTAGGAAATCAATTTTCCTGAAATATTAATTACTTATTTCATGATTATGATTATTCTATCATAGCTGTTGCTGCCAACTACAAACACATTGATATAGTTTGGCTCTATCCCCATCCAAATCTCATCTTGAACTGTAGCTCCCATAATTCCCACATGTTATGAGAGGGACCTGCTGTGAAATAATTGAATCACGAAGGTGGGTCTTTCTCATGCTGTTCTTGTGATAGTGAAGAAGTCTAATGAGATCTGATGCTTTTATAAAGAGAGTTCCACTGCACAAGCTTTCTTGCCTGCCGCCATGTAAGACGTGACTTTGTCCCTCCTTCACCTTTCACCATGATTGTGAGGCCTCCCAAGCCATGTGGAATTATGAGTCAATTAAACCTCTGTCCTTTATTTTATTTTATTTTTATTTTTTTGAAAGAAAGAAAAAGAAAAGAAGAAAGAAAGAGTGAAAGAAAGAAGAAAAAAGAATGTAAGAGAGAAAGAAAGAAGAAGAGAAAGAGGGAGAGAGAACGGGATTCTTGTTCTATTGCCCAGGCTAGAATGCAGTCTAAAAATGGGGATTAAAAACCTCTTTTATGCCAATAATTGTGCTTAACA